>VOQJ01007668.1:2548-14924 GCA_015052665.1 Apistogramma diplotaenia
CAAGTAAAAACAAGGCAGGGTAGTACAGAGTCCATCCCGTAAACGTATACCTGCTATGCAATATTGAGTAAAATGTGAAAGGACTGTGTGAATACACATGAATGCAAAACAGTGCACAAACCAGCATTCTGAGAGTTTAAATATCACACCTGTCTGTTGACTGTAATACCTGCACCCATAAACAAACCTCATAATTATCCCGATACGGATTCCGTGGACTTCTTGTAACATAAATTGACTTTTAACAGTTTAAAGCCTGTCAGTGCTCTATTATTAACAAACTGTTGAGTGCAAACTCAGTTTCTGAATGGCTCAAAGCCAGTTTGGCAGTACTTTACTGCAATTTCTCGCTGTCGACTTACAGCACACACCTGCATAGAGTTTATATATGATGATGATTTATTGGTCCGTTGGCCTGGGAACGCAAGAGTGAAAGACGAAGGGCTTGAAATTCCTTTAAAACTGCTGCTATGTGATTGTCTTAACTAATACATTTGTTTACATATACACTGTGATAAATGCAATCAGCACAAATAATTTTAATTTTGCCACAGTGATTTCCCAACATGGTAGGGACGAGCTGATGAAGCTCACCAGAAGTGGTTTCATTGTTCCTGTAGATGTGTACTTTGAGCTGTAAAAGTAAATGTCTGTGTATTTCTTTATCACTCACACCAGAAGAGGTGGTTTTAAAAGAGTCTTGTTAAGTAGTTAAAGACTTCTTAGTCCAGGTATTAGTAATCAGATATTAATCAGTGGTTCAAAAAGTTGTTTTTCTTTTAGGTATTCTGGATAAAGGCTCCTCCTGGTTTACATGAAGTCATGTCCAGGATCCTTTCCAGTGTCATTGTTAGTACATGCATCTTAATGTGGCGTGATGGCGAGTGATTGCAATTCTGCATGAAAAAAACTAGGTTGGGCAGTCCAGAGTCCATCACATAAGTTCTTTGTAACTAATGCATTACATTAAGTATGTGTTTCCATGAAAGGGCTGCATATTTTTGGCTGTATTTATGATAAATGACATTTGGATTTAAAAAAAATTAACCTGGTTCTACTTTTGCTCAAGTGCACATCACCCATAAATCATTCAGCTTTGTGCTAAATGTACTGTTTGTATTTTAGCTCAAGCACCTTGAAGCAAATTAGTAGTTTACAGTTTTTACAACATGTAAACGCCTACTTAAGCATACACAGCTGTTTGATTTCTTATCGTTGTGTCAACATAAATATAGATTCTAGGTCCACAATCTATTCAGCTGTTTTCTGAATGGTAAGTTTTTCTTATAAACAAGTATAATAAAAAAACAATATTTTAAACTGATGTCTCTTATTTTGTTTATATAAGACCAGTTTTTAACTGCTGTCGAGCCAATTTCTATATTCACCAAATACATCTTCAGAGAAGCGCATTAAAAATGCTGCTTTTGAACTGCTGTGACTCAATGGGAGCCATACTCTCAACACTGACCACGATACTTCCTGTCTCAGCCTCACAGCTAATAATTTACATATTGTAAATATTGAATTAGAAAGGTGTTTTCTTCGTTACACACCTCTTGAAAACAATATTTCCTGAAGAGGTGTGAATGTGGGTGGGTGTGAAGCCAAACATGGAACTTGCAAGATCATGTTGACATCATCCATTCCCATGCCTTCCACCTGCACCCTCATTGCTGATAAGTTGTGCTGGATTGGGAAGCATTTCACATAATTCCTTCTGTTACTTGCCTGAAACTGTAGAATTTGGTCCACATTGACATGGCGGCATCACACAGTTGCTGCAGATTTGTCAGCTGCACAGCCGTGATGTCGATCTCCTGATGCACCCAAAGGCGCTCTGTTGGATTGAGATCTGGTGACTCTGGAGGCCATTTGAGCACAGAAGTGACTGCCATGTTCAAGAAGCCAGTTTGAGCTTGGTGACATGGTGCGTTGTCCTTGCTGGAAGAAGCCATCAGAAGTTGGACACTGTAGGCAGCATGTGATTTTTAAATTGTTGGTAATAAGTTGGTACGAAGAGGCCCAAAGTGTGCCAAGAAAGTAGCCTCAACAGCATTTGCACGATTACTACCAGCCTGAACTGTTGATACAAAGCAGACTGGATCCATGCGTTCATGATGTGTATGCCATCCAACTGAAAGCTTCTCTCTTTTCTGCCATTCTGATGCTCAGTTTGAGCTTCAGCAGGTCGTCTTGACCATGCATTGACTTTCTGCCATATGACTGGGTGATTGAGTAGTTGAACAGGTGTACCTAATAAAGTGGCTGAGTGTGTATTGCTGCCTGCTTCTTGGAAAACAATGATAGAAATAGATGATCAAACGTGTCAGCTTTAGACTTTAGAGACGGAGCAAATGTCTGTTTGTCATTAACACTTGACTTCAGCCTCTTAACTAGAGTCTTTGTATTGGTATTTTCATAAAGCCGAGCCTGAAACAATTCTAATGAGTCATCATCTTATGATCTGCTGGGTCTTGTGCTGGCCCTCTGAGGTCTATCCCCACTTCACCACGTTGAAATAGCATTCATCTCTTTCTCACAAGCATAAAGGCCTTTTGATAGTTCTGCCTGGGACTTGGCTAGAAACGACCACTTGTGCATGTCACAAGGGATGGAAATTATCTCTGACTCAAAATTGTGTGTGTGGGGGGGGGGGGTCCTTTTTAGAGAAAAATGGAGGTCTTGTGATCTGAAAAAGGAGAAACACCTGTCTTCATGATTGTACAACCACTTTATTTTAGGGGAAAAAAGCCTCAATGTGGCTGACTGAAAGTTTATTGTTGCTGTTTTTTCTTTTTTTAAAATCAGTGCACAATTTCCTGATCTGTATACCACAGACAGCATAATACTTATGGCATTTATTCATACAAGCAGTTTAGATTTGCATAATCTTGCAAACACCTGACTGAGCAGGATGTTTTTGATTTGATATATTGGTGCATTTCTGCCTCACTGGAAAGCCTTTTCAGAGCAGTGTGTTATCATGAACAATAAAAGCCATTTACAGAAGACTTTGTACAGTTAACTAAAATGCATTTACACATTCAGACCTTTAATCCCAGCAGGTGATATCCAGGCTGATCTTTGTTTGCAACAAGTCTCCAAAAGCACACAGGCTGAAGGATTTTAGCACAAGTGCTGCACTTGAATTCTCAGTGATTGATTTTGCTTTAGAGGTGTGGTTTTAGGAGTGATCAGCACAAGCATGTCATGGTGGGGGGGAAAAAGAAATATAGTAAAATTCAAAGGTTGATACAAAATGATGCACACAGCAGCAAAGATTTTGGGGAGATGGGGGGGGGGGGAGTTGTACCAGTTTTTTCATCACATTTATCTGTAATACAAACATGCATTTAACGGTGCTCTGTGATTAGGAAGCTATTGGATACAGTGCATCTGAATGGCTCAAACACAGGTCATCATTACTGCAATTTCTGACCACATAATGACATACAGCATGTATAAAATCTCTGCATACAGCTCATATAGGCTCAAGATTTTTTTTCCTGCAGAAAATAATATAGAAATGAAGGACCTGAAATATCTTAAAACCTGCGGTGAATGTGATTGTCTTAATTTAAAAACTTATTTTAAATAGAACATAATCGCATCACTGATCTTTAGTATCTTATTTTGCTTTTTTTAAAAAATATATAAAAATAATTCAACCAGCATTTAAAGGGGTATTCGTAATGGATAAATCATATTTCTATATTTTGTTTAAACATCTTCATTCCTCCCAGGCTGGGGTTCTTGCTTTCTCTATGTCATCTCGCAGTATGAAGCGTATTTGGACTCCCGGAGCGATCGCCATGCTTGACTCGTACTCGTACACATCACGAAAGAGGTCCGGACAATCGGTGTTTTCTTTGAATTGTGTTGCCCATTGCCATTGCCACCATTCATAGCTTTTCGTGGCTTTATCTTCAGAGCTATAGAAGCCTACCCATGAATTTTTGAATTCGGACCTCCAGTTATGGAAATGCGATTTCACTACCAAGCGAGCACAAGCTTTGCCGTTTTTGGCAAAGAGTTGCAATCTTGCATCGTAACCTGTTATATTGACAGCTTTGGGATTCCTAAACTCACTACCTCTGTCTATCTCCTGTCCAATTGATTTCCAGAAGCAACATTGTTTCCACTCCTCATGCAGCCGTACCTGAAGGCCTTCATTCAGGGGTACTGATGTATCATAACTGCCTGACTCTCTGTTCCCAATAGACTTATAAGTCAGGGCTTTCTCGTCCTGATTATTCTTATAAAGTGCTACCATCACACCATGATTAAAGTGAGGGACATTACGCCAAATTATTCTGGCTTTTCCACGTTTGCCTGTTGTCACCTTGAGTATGATGTCATCACGAGAATTCACTTGGATATTCACAGGCATCCCATAGGTGGGATTTTGGAGGCTTTCTGGTACATCAACCACAACGTGTGGCTGTGTGTTCCTTCCTGCAGCAGGCTGACGATAGTTGTTGCGTTTGGGAGGGGAATACTTCTCCTGGATGACAATAAACAACAACAGTCCGAGACAAGCCAGGTCACCCCAGGTGTTTCTGATCTGCCTTAGCTGGTAATCACCAGCGCTGCTTCCAAAGCGATCTCGGAGATACATCAGTGAGTTGATGTCATTTGCTTCCACAGAAAACTCTCTGATCTCCATCAGCAGGTTGGTAGTGACCTGATATGTACACTCTGGATTATATCTGGTGCCCTGATTTTCAGATGTCTCATAATGCTGCGTGATGTACACTTGGTCGATCCTCTGTGAAACTTGCCGCCTCACATTCTGCTCCCCGACCCTGAATACGATCCGGTCCCTGTTTCTTGCTGCATACTCCGCCCGGGGGTGGATGACATAAAATGGCAGTGGCAGCGATGTCTGTTGATTGATGTTACCTACAGTGTAGTATCGGTATCCCCTCGGTAGTGGGTCTAAAACCCTCTCGTAGTTTCCATAATGATGAGAACCAAATTCACCGCTGTTTGGGTCAAAGGTCAGCAGGACGATGTTGTTGTTGTCAATGTCAATTTCATTGGCAAACCAGTGGAGCAACAGGAGGCTGTGCTTGGGTACAGTTTGTCCAAAGTCGATTGACTTCAGATCATTAATTGAATTGAGCGCTCGTTTCACAGCAGACACAGAGGTCAGAGTCAGGAGCAGAGCCACACAGCAGCCCGTGATCCCTCCTGACATCATCATCCTGCAGAGAGATTTAAGAAGTCAGTGGCTTTATTGTTCATCCAAACTCAACATCTTCACCGTTCATTTGTTTATATTTTGTTGATTTTCCAGGTGGTCTTTAAACATTAGACGTGTCCCAGTTATCTTTCTGGCTTATACTGTAATACAGTGCTGAGTTCCGTGTGTGTGTGTGTGTGTGTGCCTTCTGAAACTGCTTGAGTAAACCTGAAACTTAAACATCAAACACTAATGTGTGTATTGAATACAGTTGGGTGAATTCTACAACTGTAATGCTGCTGCTGCTCAGCTGTGTTTGTTATGATTTCTGCCTTACTAAAACTATCTGCAACACAAATGATTCCAACATGCTCTCTGACTATTGCTGTGGAGACCATTAGAAACAATACACCACATTTAAAGCCTGCTTCAAATACAGGATTACATTCTGTGGGTGAGCCAGGGTGTATAGTTTCAGAGAATGATGATCAAATTCCTATTAAATTACTGTCAACTGCACTTTACCATAAATATTTTATTTTCACAATAGTTTCTAAGCTGAGGAACCTTCACAATAAAAACTATAGATAAATCGGTCACAAAGTAATTCATATTGGTACCAGAAAAGAGGAGCGCTTACCTGCATCAGTCTGCTGCTGCTGTGTGTCGGAGCTCTTTGTTTGTGTAGGAGCAGCAGTAGCTCCCTTTGGGTTGCTCTTTCCGTGTAAATGAAACCAGCAAGGCTAGTGCTACAGTAACAGGAAGTTTCATAATACAGCAGTCTGCCGGAGACCTCCTTATCTGTTAGAGAGAAGCAACACTGCTAGGGTTAACAGTGGAGTGTCTATTAAGATACAAACACTGATTATTACATTTTACGAGCAAGTTTATAAAAAATGTTTGACAGTGAGTGCAGGGGTGATGGCATCACTGCTGACTGTGGTTCATTATTAACCAGTATTAACTTAAGTCTTATCAAATCTGCCAGGTCTTTATGAATACGTGCATGTGTCAAAGTTGTGACCTCCTGGAGTGAATTGAAATATTTGCACGTAATCAGTGTCGTCTTGTTGTTGTTGTTGTTTTCCCAGAATCTTGGCATCAAACATTTGGCTTTTTTTCCTCTTTTTTTGGTCTTTTTCCATTATTGAGCAACACACAAATTCACTAGCTTATCTACTATTTATTATCCACTATATTGTGAAACATGGAAGACCTGCAGCAGGCACTCCCAGATGAATCAAGTGAATCATGTGTTTAGCTCAGTAGGTCACCACAGAACAGACTTTCAAGTTAAGATGATTACAGCACGTCACAAAACGGTCAAATATAGTTTAATGAACACAGTTTTCAAGATTACAGAAAAGATACAAAACCATGGATATAATAGACTCTCTTTCAACATGTCTGTGTCATTCATCCAAAGGAGCAAATGTCCATACTCCTCAATGGACCACATCTGCATACATAACATGTTGCTGCTGTGATTAATGCTGTATTTTTTTTTTTGTTTGTTAAAGACTCTATAAGCAAGTGTAAATTTATTGAACAACCTGTTAATATTTTCATTCTAAGCACTTCAGACTATCTTGCTGTTCGGTTCTCCTGTGATGGTTTAAGAATTGCAGGTTTAATAGCGTAATGGCACAGGCATCCGAGTTTTTGAGGTTTTCAGTCCAAGCAAGAAAATACCACTTGCATGCAATACTGTACACTGATTGCATGCAGAGTGGGGTTAAGAAATGGGCTTTAATGAGGAAATGGCCTAATGTAAGTAGGAGTGTTTCACCCACAGCGACTAAAAGTAGACTTGCATTAGAAAACTATACAGAAATGTATCCAGGAACAATAAGTGCGTGTAGGGACCCGTTTTTCAACAAAATGACTGATGACGAAGCAGTAAAGTTTAACAGGGAGTCTGTTCTCATTTACAAACATGTAAAATAAAGGTTTTAAATGTAAATAAATAAATACATCCACACGGCAAATATAATTTTTTTTTTTTTTAAAACAGGATGGTGAGCTCAGGTGGAGTGAAAGAAAATGGTTTTTCTAGCATCCAAAACAGCAGCGTTTGTTCCTGTAATCCCCATTAAGCCTTTCCTGTAAATCTGCTGGTGGGAGTCCTTCATCACACCACCAGTTCAACAAGCTCCAACATGAAGAAAAGCAAACTTTGTAGCTGCTCCCATCCACCACCACTTGTTTACATAGTAAAAAATCAGCAATAAAGCTACAGAAGTCCAAATAAAATATGCAGATGAACTGTTAACTTAGTCTGACGCTGAAGGCCGACCACAGCCATCCTGCTTTATATGGCAGCGATACCTGCAGCAAGCAGGTGAGTCTAAAGGGGGCATGGGGGCGTGTACTGGGCCATAGTGATTTCAAGGTTTTCTAAATATTACTCTGCAGGTTTAGATTAATATCAAATATTAATATGTTGCATCAAAGCACACGAAAGCCACAGATCACATCACTAAATTGGCATCTCGGGCTTGAAAATATAGCTTAATGAACACACAGTTTTCAAGAATACAGACAGTTTGACTCTGTGAGTCAGCATTTATAACACTTATAACATAAACTCATAGTCCACAATAAAAAAGAAATACATTGTGGCAGATTTTACAGGAGATGAAGTCCTGTTAGTCATGAAGTTGTACTGAGGTTTTGTAACTGTCCAGTCACAATAAAGATGCTGCCGGCTTTCTGTTCTTTTAGCCGAAGTAAGTTAGAAAAGTTTGGTTCAGCCAATATCTGGGAACATCTTTGTTCATGTTGCGATTGCCAAATTAAACAGTGTACCAACTGCAATGAACAAAATCAACACAGCCACCACAGCACGGAGCCAGTCGGGAGCACTCTCTTCGTCGGCACTAAAATCATGTTGGTTGGTTGTTCTTGTTGCAGCCTGCATGTTTACAGTCCCCCATGACTGGGAAGTATATGCACTTCCAAAGTTACTTGCACGATATTCCAATTCATTATGTATAGCCATAGGAAAGCCTCTGATCTCTCTTAAGAGGCTGGTGGTGATCTGATATGTTTCGTCTGGATTATACTCTGACCTCTGAAAGTCAAACTCCTGATAATGCTGTGTGACATAGACCTGGTCTATTATCTGAGATTGCCGCCCTGCGATCCGCACCCTTATCCGAACAATGAGTCGAGCCTTGTTTCTTCCTCGAGATGGAACTTGGAGTAATGTCTGTTGATTGATATTACCGAGGGTGTAGTATCTGTATCCCCTTGGCAGTGGATCTAACAGCCTTTCATAGTTGCCATAATGATGTGAGCCATAATCACCATTGTTTGGGTCAAAGGTCAGCCGAATATTGCCGTGTATGTCAATGCAAACTGCACTGGCAAACCAGCGGAGCAATTCGCGGCTGTCTATATCCAGATCATAGATTGATGTGAGCTCTTGATCAATAGCTGAAGCAGGTGTAAAGGTCAGCCTTCCTGACATCATCATCATCCTGTAGAGATGTTAGAGAAGTTGGTGGTTTGTCCATGTGTACTTTACATTCTCAGTCTATTTTAGTGACCTGTGAGGCATCTAATAATTATATGATTGAATATTTTGATAAACATGCATGCATTAAAAATCTGTTGTAATGTTTTTTTTGTTTTTTTCCCATGTTTGTAATTAAGTGTTGATCATTTGGCCATACAATCACTGACGCAGTTTGTATTTGTTCCTCTGGTTAATACCATCCGGAACTTAATACCAGAGCAAGTCTTAAGGCCTTTTCACACCAGACGCGTAAATTCCGTGCGAATGTTTCGTGCGTCAAAAATATTTTTCGGACTCGCCTGTTCTTAATGCAGCCGTTCATACCAGGCGCGTCATTTCACAGGACGAATTTGCAGCATTTATTTTTTCGAATCAAGTTTGATTTTTCCGATTTTCGCAAGCGAATAAACTGATCTGACCAATCAGAGCGCTGCATAGCTCCAAACGTTCACCGACACACTGAATATACAGTGATGTGGGAACAGTAAAATACTATTTTTCCTCAGACACAGCTACACGCTGCTCTCTGCCGGCTCTCTGAAATGATTCTCTGCCACTATTGTCTGTGATCCCAACTCTGCCAAAAAAGAGCACAAACTGCCCCCTGACATCCTAAATGAAAGTGGCCGGGATGCAGCTTCATCTCCGGGTTCAAACCATGAAACTCTCCCTGCTGCTGCTGTTTTCTCTGGAGCTGGGTGAACCCAGAATCTCTGCTTCTCCCTGCTCTTGTTTAGAAACATCAGGACCCATTTACACCATCACTTGATGTCGACTGCAATTTTTTTTCATAGTGCGTTTATGAGGACGATTTATTCACAAAAACGCAACGCGTCCGGTGTGAATAAAGCTTACACGACAAGTTCACATCCAAAAGTTTCGGTTTCGTGTCGTTTTTACTCAACGTGTCCAATGTGGAAGGCCTTAACGGCCTTTAATCTGGAAAGCAAATCTTTAGTTCTAAAATAATTTTTAAAACCTTAAGTGGGTCTTTTTGGGTTGAAATTCTCTTGTTTTGGGTCACGGGTGGAGGATGCAGGAGGTGGGGAAAAAGCTAATTAGCTTAATTAGTAACGAACTTGTTTTGTCTGATGAACCCTCCTGTTAGTAATCACAATAAACCAAATTTCTGTTAATCCAGAATTTTATTTAATGTTTTTTGGGTGTGACACTGCATAATGCTCCCCCATCTTTGTCAGAATTTTTCTAAGCTGTAATAGCTGTTAAAGCTGTGTGCTTGCAGTCAAAGAGGAGGCAGAGCGCACTGTAATCCGCATGATTTTATCCTTAAATATTTTGTTACCTGTAGAATAAATTTTGCTTTAGAGAGAGGGAAATAAATTCACCCATGAGCCAAAGTAAAAAAATGTATCCATCAGAAAATAGGAGAACTTACCCGTGCGCGTCTGCTGCTGTTTGTCTGATTTGTACGTTTGTGCGGGTGGAGTTGTAATTTGAGGAGTTTCTCTTTCCTTTCAAATGAAACCAGGGCAACAAGGTTTCCCAGTGGTTACCAGAAATTTAACCCTCTGGGGTCTCAGGTATATTTGGCCGTTTTTAACTACTTTCATGTTTACCTTTTACAGTTCACCTTAGAAACTGTTTCCCTCGCCTAGTTTGATATCATTTTGTTTTTTCAGCATAACCTCATGTGTTTGACTGTACAGTTATTTCTTCATTTTGACATATAGTATTAACACACTGGACCTAAAATCACATAAAAGCCCGAAATCCAAGTAGAAAAATTACATTATTTTTGACAAAGAAAAACTTACATTTTTGGGCAAAACTCCTGTTTTTATTTATTTTATTTTTTGGCATTTTTTTCTGTCACATTTCTGTTAAACATTGATTATTTTATCAGCAAGTTGAAGATGAGAAGTTTTAATATGGGCGTGTGTCAGTCTGCAGAATGTGGAGCCAGATATTGTAGCAGTGTCTCTTCTTGTAGTAACTGATCATTAGTGGTGTAAACATGTCTTTAATGGCTCTGTTTTCTTGTATGATTTGTTTTCTTAATTCATGCTTTGAAGGTGTTCTTTACTCGGCATCATCATATAAAAACTTTGTGATTATTCTTATGTACTAAGCCATGTGTGTTTGTGTCACAATATTACCTCAGACTGTAGCTCAATATTGACAGGTGTGTGAAATTTTAGATTTTAAAATTTTGTATTAAATTGCTGGTGAGAAGCATCACAACAGCATTCCGAACCATTTGTAAGCAATGCTGGCAGAATCAGGCAGAAGAATAATGAATTGTGAAGACGAGATGAAATAAAGGCATGTATAACCATTTCCATTTCACTTTGAGACACAATATATTTACGACAAGCAACGCTGTGCAGATGATAGAAACACGTGGGTAGAAGAATGCTTCTCCAAGGTGAACGCCTGATCAAAAGTAGCACCAAGATTTCTCATAGTGGAGCAAACGGAAGATGAAAGGGGTCCAAGATTTACTGGGGGAACAAAGTTGTCAGGAGCACAGATCAGAACTTCAGTTTTTGTGTATTCGGAGATGGATAATTTCCTGCCATCCAGATCTTTATCATATGAATGCTGGATGCATGATGTGACCATGTAAATGCATTTGTGATAGCAAATAGACCTGCAATAGAAGCATATCTTGAGCAAGCATGTGAAAAAGGGTTTCAGTATTATATTACTGAATTTCCCCGTTAAGGGACTAATAAAGGGATTAATTATCTTTCTCATCTTGTGCTATTAAGCCAGTGTAGGCACCCGTTTTTTCAGCAAAAGGATTTAGAACACAACAGCAGCAGTGAGGATGATGCTGCCACAAGTTTCACATAGTCTGTCTACACAGAAACAGTGACCAGCAAAGACAGTCGTTACCAAGATAGTGAGCTCAGCTCAGGTGGAGTAAAAGATGTTTTTCTAGCATTCAAAACCATTAAAACCTTTAGTGGGAAACATCTGGTGAGAGTCCTTCATCACACCACCTGATCAACAAGGTCCAACATAAAGAAAAGCTGCTCTCATCCAACAATGTTTTACACAGTGAAAATCCACAACAAAGCTACAGAAGTCAAAATAAAATATGTAGGTGAACTTTTAACTTGGTCTGAAACGATGACGAAATCAGGCAGCTCGCTGAAGGCCGACCACAGCTGTCCTGCGTTATATGGCAGGGATACCTGCAGCAAACAGGTGAGTCTGAAGGGGGGTGTACTAGGCCATATTAATTTCAAGATTGTAGGAACACTCTTTTTCAGACTTTGATTAATAAATGAAAATAAAATATTAAGCAGCGATAATCAGGCCCTCACAAGCCGGTGCGCGTCGAGCCCTGGCGCGGCTGAGCAGTGTCGCGCTCGGAGGTTGCCGTGGTCAGGAGCGTCACGGGCTCCTCCGGATGTTTTTAGCTCAGTAGGCTGCTCAGATGTTGCGTTATTCAGCCGCTGAACATCTCCTGCGTCCACTAGGTGGCGTTGGCAAGTGGCACTAATTGCACGTCATGACGCTGTACGTAATGCTTGCACCCATCATTGAAATTTTAACACTCCTGGGATGATCATTATTGATGCTGGTACATACATGTAGATGCGTCCAGACTCACACTCATGAAGCATGTGAAGCTTTAGACAGATTGGCCAATGTATAATTGAGATGTGGCAATTTGGGGGTGCTATTTTAGTGATGGA
>VOQJ01007675.1:4882-18478 GCA_015052665.1 Apistogramma diplotaenia
AAAGTTTTTTTAATCTCGTTTTTCCTTCCAGGCACAAGTGATTGCAAGGAGGGGGAGGAAGGGGAGGGAAAAAAAAAAAAAAGGGGGGGGGGGTCTTAACACTGACTGCAGTCGGGAACACCCTCGTCTGCTATCATCGTTTCACAAATATTTTAGCTCAATCCAGAAGATGAAAAATGCAAAAACCTCCCGCACATAAGCTTAAGATTAAATTTCACAAAGAAGCTAAAGAATGTATACACGTGTCTTCATTTCACTCCTAATTTTTATTTTTTGTGACAAAACTCTAAAGGGCAGAAAATGACTGTAAGGATTATCTCCGCTAGCAGATCAGTTTGCAGTCAACAGTCATCCTTAAGTGTACAGAGTTACAGTAACTACTCCCCAGTGACTTCCACTTGAAAGACCTGAAGAGCACAATCCAACTTCTATTATCTGTTGAATTTGTACGGAGGGTGCCGAATTTTTCCAGCAGATGTTTCCAGTGACAGCTCAGAGGAAAAGGTCCCATTAAGAGGGGGTCAGGCAAACTCACTGCACACTCCTCAGGAATTCAACCTCTTCCGGCTCTGATCCACATTTAAACATTTCACCATATTTTCTGCAAGGAGTGTTGCTGGAAAGAATATTTTATGATTGCATTAAAATAGCTAAGGTTTGATGTAACACTGTAGCATTTAGCAGAATGAAATATGACATTTTAAAACAAAGACACCTCCCACTCCAAAAAAAAAAAAAATAATAGAAAGGAATCAGATGTTGAAGTAATAACCTGTTTAATTCCATGTTGCATTTACTGTAATGTCAATTAGAGCTGAAATGATTAGCCAATTCTCCACCAATTAAGCAGCAGCTATTTAATCTATTGGGTTTCCTACAAACATTCCTGATGAGACTATTAAAAGGTCAGAAAACACACTGGCAATTTCAGGTAAATTATTTTAGGTTAAAAATAAAAAACACAATGATAAACAGTTCAGCTGAATTATTGTCATATACTATAAAGAAAATCATGAATTAAAAAGCCGGAACTGCAATTTCCTTCTTCTCACATCCCAGCTGTTTACTTTTTACACAGAAAACAAAGTATTTGATTTTCCATGTTCTCAAATGTTAGAGTTTGTAGGGTTTTTTTTTTCATGCCAGCTTGTTACAGCTATAGGGATCACACAACTGGAACGAGCATCAATTCAAATTCAGCCTTTTTCCTGTTTCCTCATATCCTCCAACATACTCATGGATTCATTAGATCAATAACAAAGGGATCTGTCCAGATGATTAATTGTTCATTTTTGTATCCACTATAACAAAAAGGATTGAAAGGCTTGCCTTTTGGGCTTATCTTCACTCAGTCCCCCCACCCTGGCCCTGCACTGCTCCAATGGGACGGAGCTAAATCAACTGTTAATAATGACATAACACACATACAGCCCATGGCTTCCATCCCTGATTCCCTGTGATGTAACTTGTGTGTCAACTTCAGACTATATAAAAAAAGTATTTTTGTTAATTGATTCTGGGTGAAGGATTTATTTTTTTTGTTACACCCTCCCTCCCAGCTCTTCCAACCCTCCCACCCACCCCCAGTCACATTTAAGTTGGATTAATTGTCTCCTCCCTGTGTCCAGATGTTACATGGTGATGGAGGAGGGGAGAAGAGGAGCTTGCCTACTCCTGTAACCTCAGCTATGCCTTTCCCTCTGGACAGCCTCCATCAAAATCTGATGAAACTTATATAAGAACTCCAAACAATGAGCTGACCTCTGTAGTATTAACAGATGTTAATGTGTTACTTTACTCTTGGGCACTTAAGTAAGCTTAGGCTGGGCAAATGAATGGGGCCCAGAGCTGGATGTGGCGCCATCTGTGAATGACTTATTTTATACGAGTGTAATTTCAGTATTTAACATGAAAATAAAATGAATGTGGCATTTTTGTATAGTTCTGTTACCTTCCACATGATTAAGAAAGGGTAAAAAAAAACAAAAAAACAAAACAAAACAAGCTGTCAGCTCAACAGGTCTGCAATGCATTGTCACAAGAGCAATGGTGCATTTGATAGCTCGTTATTGGCATCAGGGATTAGGGAGTTTGGGAGTATTAGGGAGCTCCTGAGACGTAAGAGGATAAATGCACGTTTATTCGTTTCACTATCATTCAGTACCTGGCTGTCACAAATGCTGTGATTTCCAGGCATCTGTAAACGCTACACGTCGGGGCAAGCCGCGCCATTAAGCAAACAGACACAACTGTTGTTGCGTTTGCCGCAAGCAGCTGAAAATAAACACGTAAACTGATCTGAACAATGTCAAAGTCGAAGCGTGCTGGTCGGATTTTGTGAATACAGAAGCAGCAGAGTGGGTTTGAATGGCAGCCGTAAGGTGGGATTTTATTTATTTATTTATTTGATTTGATTTGTAAGTGGAAGGTGGATTTAGGCGTTTTTGATGCAGACAATGAGAAATTCCGTCTTCAGTAAAAGGGTCGCTCACGGAAGTGTTGTGACAGCCTTTTACCTGCTTTACATTCTAACTGTGACTAACCTGCCTGCTATCCTTACAGGGAGGCCCGCTCTGTCTGCTCAGACAGGGGCTCCACTAAAAAGAAAAAAAAACGCAGACAGATTTTAGGCCAAAACAACCCGCACGCCGCTTATCCGTGCGCTACTTTCTCTGATTTAAAGCCTTTCCAGATTATCGATCTCTTCCCCTGAGGAGCCTGCCGTGGCACACTGTGTTATTATCAGGGCAGCCTATTCGCGGCGTTGGGCTCCAACTCTGGTGAACGCAGGCCTGTGCGCAGATGCTTTGCAGGGGGAAAGTGCTCATGCTTTTCTCGAGTATCACAATGCAAGATTAACACAACAGGCTTCTTACCTACGGTCGCACCGTTAGGAGATGTGATCTCCAAGCAGAGTATAAATCCCAAGTAAAACAACCTCATCGCCATCTCCAGAGCAATGCCCGATGGCACTGCTGGTTAGAAAGGAATAGATGAAAAGTTGGCTGGATTTCTAAAACCAAGCAGCCCAAGCAGCCACCTCATCCGAACCCTCTCAGTGGTCCGGGTGCGATTGTCCGTTCAGTTCCACCCTCGGTCCGGCACGCTGGCCGCTTCAGACGGGCTTCTGCAATAAAGGGAGACTTGCTACAGCCCGATGAGGCTATAGGCAGTGCAGGAGCAGAGTCATGTATATTTCTAATTGATTATCGGCATTCAAACATGATGCCCTCTGTCTCTCTGTGCTTGCTGGGGTCTCTGTTTCACCACACCATGCCACCAAAACCGTCCGCTGGTATAGAACGAGCCCTGCAGCCGCCGGCTCCGTTCAGCTCATTCCGTGCTAAACTAAAAAAGAAAAATTAAAGGGTAAAAACCTTTTTTTCCGACTGAGCGCCAATGTCTTCCAGTGCTTGTGGCTGCATGAGTGGATGGTCAGCCTCTCAAGCCCCAGCACTGTGGACGAGCCCGTGACGTAACGCTCGACTCCTCTTAAAAAAGAGAAAAAAATGAGATAACTGAGAGGAAGTAGCCCTGTCTGCGCATGCTCCAGCACACCCCCTTTTCTCCTATTTCATGGGCTTTTTCATCAACCGTGGAGGTGGGAGAGAGAGGTGGAGCTGCAACTAGCGCCCTGCAAAAGCCATGTTGGCTCAATGTTCTTTCGCTACAAAGCTCCAGTGATGCGGTAAGTTAGATAATATTTCAAGCAGCTGGTTAAAAGGCTGTTTTAAAATGAGCTGCATATAAAATATATATTTCCCCATAATTTAAAGTTATTATAACTTCATATAGGTAGAAGTAATAATTCGACCAAAAGAAATGTGTGCCTCTAAGCGTGTTTTCTCGTCATCTTATCATGAACAAATATGCATTTAGGCTGCAGATCAAAAGCGTGAAGCAAGAGTGCAACAAACAGTTTAGTTGGTGTAACCTGCGTTGTTTGTGTGGGACGGCTACCTCCGGTTTCTTTACTAAATCATGCCCCCTAGTGGCACACAAAAATGACTAATCGATATGATTGTTATGAAATACATATTTTGTGAAGTATTGCCAGCATTTGTGTGTATGTGATTTGTTTCCTCAAAGCTAATAACAACAATTTTAATAAAAATGTGAGTTTAATTAAAGACTCCATCTACAGTACACTTCCATCTAATTCACAAAATCACCTTTTTACTCTGCAGCCACACTAAACCTGTTTCCAGTAAACGTAGGGACTTTCCCCGCCGCAGGTAGTGTGTGATCTTAAAACAAAACAAAACAAAAAATTAAATTAAATTTATAAAAAGATGAAAGGATAGTTTTATTAACTAACCTGCAGGGGGCACTGAACACTTAGATTTCAGAAAGGCATGCATACTTACTCATTTTACTAACAAAACAAAAAGAGTCCAGCAGTTTGATGCAATAGCTGGTAAATTTTACATGATAGAACTTCTGAGAAGTGTCTGATCAAAGAACCAGTCTCTTAAAAAGAGAATAAAATATTACCTTTGACTCTGCTACAGCTGATTTAAAGCTGAAATGCTCATAAATTACTTTTTCTGGAAGTGTATAGTAGCTAGTGCAGTGGATGTCTCCTACTGGTATTTAATTGTGAGCACTAAAAACAACAGCTGTGCATTTCACACTACACAAACTGACAATAATTTTGCTGCCACCAGTGTTAAGAATAAGAATTTCCTTTCAGGGCTTTTCACAGATGTGCCTGAATCACAGGAGAGAATGTCAAGTATGTGGAGAATCTGTGAGAAACATGCCTGAATATTCTGGTTATCTGTTTAATCCAAGCATATTTCACTCCAAGCTTGAAACTGAATATAAACACTGAGAAAGTCAGAGAGGAAACACTGTAGTGGGAACTGTTTCGCAGCCATGGATTGCATATATTTCAGTTATGCTCCCTTCAACCTTCTCTGGAAAACACAAAGCAAGCAAATTTGTCTGCTTTTTTGTTTACTCGCTGTACGTCCTGTCTGTCAACACAGCGAGCTACCACAAATGCTGGTGTCACCTCCACCTAAAAATGCCCCTTTTGTGAAAGGAGGTTTGAGCATTGTCATTTAAAAGAGACAGACGCCAGCATGCTGTGTGGGAGACAGGTTGAAAGAGTGCCAGTGTAAACACTCCCAGACCACATGTTCTCCCAGGGCAGAGGGGCTGGCTTCTCTCCAGGCACATCTGCACACAATCCCTCAGCTCTCAGAGAGTGAGTCAAGGAGACAGAGCGGGGCAAAGGAGGGAAAGGAGCAGGGAGAGAGAAAAGCGTTCCCAGACAGGGAGAACCTGCCATTTCTGTGAAAAGAAAGGTGGTGTCAGTGATGAAAATGATGACATCTGACTTTTTAAAATAAATAAATACATAAGAGAGAGAGAGATGATGACACTGGGAAGTAGAAAAATCTACTTCATGTATGCAAAAGTAGTACACATTTGTGTGTGAGGACTCACCACCTTCTTAGCAACTGTGCATCTGTATCACACCATTACTTCACATGCCAAGGTCTACTTGGCTACAGCCATTACCCAGGCTGCTTGTATCCTTGAGAGAAGATGGATTGCTGCATAGACAAAGCTGCTGATTCTCACGTAGCCACAGTCTACATTTTTATGCATGCAGTATTCGAATCGGGTGCTATTAAGCTCCTCTCACAGCTTTTCTTGTTTGCTGCCCTTTAGTTTGCTGGTAAAGTGTGGCTTTGTGCATGTTTTTTTTTGCCAAAAGGTAATTACTGAGCAAGCTATGCTGACAACACCTGAGGAATGCAGAGTATGCAGCACTGGGCTGTGTTCTCCTAACCACCCAGCAACCTCTCTCCACTCACCACTCTGTAACCCTCCCCCCATGTAGCCAACCAGCAAGTCATTTTCACAGGGTTTGTGGATGCAGATGTTATATGTAACACTTGTGTTATTCTGCCAGGAAATATAAATCAACATTCGATTATTGCAGATTAAAATGAATGAGTGACAAAATTCTATGATTTTTTTTTTCTGTTACTGTGTTCCCAACTCCCTATTCCCAACAGAGCCCAATTATTCCTATTACTGGTGAATTTGCAGTGTGTGTTGTCTGGCTCGGGCACACTGCTGACTGAGTCACTCCCCAAACTGTCCTTGAGCTCTGTGGAACTCACAGCCCATCTGGCTGATCACTTGCACCATACACAAACACACAGATACACATCAAAACATTGCATAGATTTAAGCAGGGGAAGTGAATGACTCTGGGTGACCCAGTTGTGGTCTGAAACTGGTCCAGTCGAAAAAGAGTCAATATCTGGTTGGAAAGAACGCCGCCAATATAGAATAATGTTATTTTAACAGCCAGTGCATCAAGTTTTGACATTATGCACATGCATGTGCTAGGGAGACGGAGATGGAGGGCGGAGAGAGACAGAGATTATGAATTCAGCTGAGCCTCTCCCGTCTGTCTGACTAGACCATCATGATGAAATCTGGATGAAATCCCTTGTGCACGTAGATCAACATAAGTATATGGGCTCCGTCTGAGTTGTGCAGTCATAGATGTAACAGGCAAATGCCAGGAGTAGAGCGAACACACTATATAGCTGAGTGCGCATGTTTTCAGCAAGCATGAGGATTAATGAGTCAAAGTACACAAGAAAAGGCAAAAGGGGTAAGATTTACCCCTCATGCTGATAAGAAAACTTTTATTATGCACTCTGATAATGCATGAAAAGATTTGTGGGAGCTAATATTGAGTTTGCATAGATGTTTTTAATTTTTTTAAACAGAAGTATGGAAATAATTAGAGCTACTGGCACAATTTCTGATCTTAACAATTAATATCAGCCCCATTCTCTGCTGAGGAATCCCCCTGTGACTAAAGTTGCGGATAATTTAGTCTTTTTTTGTGTTTATGTCACCCATTCTTTTACCTTTTCTATAATTTTTACAATGATTTTTTTTTTATAATTTATTTAACAATACTAACCTACAAGACAACGCAATTTGGACATTCTTAAACATCGGTGTAAAAAATCGACATAAAGACAAGATCCAATAATGTGAAAATCATTTAGCCTCTATATTTAAGTATATGACGTCTATAGGTGTATTATAATACCACTGATATTTTTATTCTTATTGGAAAAATAACATTTTAGATGCCAGCATCACATTTTCAGATAGATAGATAGATAGATAGATAGATAGATAGATAGATAGATAGATAGATAGATAGATAGATAGCACCACTGAGACCAACCATTGAACTGAGGTTTTGGAGCTTTTCAGGGAAAGCTTTTGCTTATTTCATCGACACAATGATAAACCATGCACCTGTTCCAACAGCATGCCTCCACTGTGCAATCATTTGTGTGTTTTAAAGTGGCTTGCTTGCAGTCCAGACTTGTAACCCACTGGAACGATTTTGCCTGTTCAAGTTAAAGGACTCCCTGAGCTGTTGAAACAGAATGAAAGATTAGTACATATCCTCAGTTTGAGCATCTGAAGTGTTGTCTTTGTACCATTGTCAGTTAAATAAAGGGCTTAAATGCTTTAAATATTATTGCATTCTGTTCTTATTTACATTTCACACACCATGCCAACTTTCTTGGAAATGGGCTATCACCTACTACCTCATAGAGGTAGGTGATAGCCTTGAAGAGCTGCTGGCTGTGTTTGTTTACTGTGCATTTTGGTGTGGTGCTGAAGTAAAAAAAAAAGGCCAGATAAGAAGACAATGATGGGATAAGTGATTGTGTAAGATAACATATTTGATGACTGGGCTTCTTTGTCCTCAGATGATCAGGGCCTACAATAACCTTTTTGGAAATATATTTTGGAGTCATACTTGTGTTTGTGAATGTGGGCTGGTGCTCCCAAGATTTGGAACAGCACTTGGTAATCATATGGAGAAAAGAAGGGATGGCTGAAAACTTTATTAGATAGTTAATCTAACTTAAATCATATAGTAAAGAGGAATATTAATTAATGCTTTCTTTTTCCATCCACATTGGCCTTAAGGCAAAAAACAAACCAAAACACTGAACATATTCCAATTTTTTAAAATATACTTTGAATTACTCAGTGAGCTGCTGTATTTCAATGTCTACTTTCTATTCAGGAAACAGTAGTGGTCTGTTCCTCCTCATTTCTCTTGTATTATAGGCCCTTGACATTAAGCATGTGTGTAGCTTGACGTTAAAACCCTTGGACCGTTGTGCAGATCACCTTTTCCAAATCACCATCCACCACTCTGGCTCTGGTACAAGTCCTGGAATCTATTTTTAAAGCACACTTTAAACACGAGCAGTGCTGCATTTCTTCTCCTCATCATACTGGTTAGAATAAAATAAGCACAACACAGTGGAAGTTAAAGCAAAAAAAATAGAAGAGCCAGGTAGGCCATTTATCTCCCCGAGTAAAAGGTGTAATTAGCTGGCGAGAAGGCACAGCTGGAAGATGAAGTCAGGTATAAATAAGCATATAGTGCTTTGAGTGGAGTACATGAGAGTGCTGGGAAGCGCGGCTCCAATCACTACCGCTGTTCCTGGCTCAGTTTCCCTGGCTGACGTCAGCTGACTGCCTTGGCTCTCTCCACTCTCCGCTCCTCCGGACACAGCGCCGAGTAAAAATGCTGCTCTCTGTGCCGCCAAGGACAGGAATCAACCCTTACAACAGCTACAACGGCAAAAACAGCAAGAAGGTAAATAACGACACGGCTGGCTACTTCTATCGCGTCTTTCTCAAAGTAAGTCATTTCTTTTTCGATGCGGTGTTCGAGCTCTGCCTCTCCGGTTAAAAGCTGCTCGCCTGTTTAAGCTGCAGTGTCCTTGAAAGTGGATCACAGGCGACGTTAAAACTCTCGTACTTGCTGTTGCGCTGCTCGTCTCCGGCTTTTTCTGAGCGTTTGTTAAAGTGTTACGCAGTAAAACGGGGCCCGTTACATGCTGCCGTGAAATAGTAGCAGGCTACAGTTTGCTTTCGTTTGTTCCGACTGCTCTCTTCCTACCGAGCCTGCACACAGTACAGCTTATAAATATGTTGTGGAGGCTCGCCAGGCTCAGTATTAGCTAATAAAGACAAAGAATATTTGACTTTAATATGAATTCTCTGGGTTTTAATTAGCTAATTGTTTGCCCAGCTTCTCTTTTCATTGAATTAACCACAAGTTAGCAAAGTTTTTTCTTTTCTTTTTCTTTTTTTTTGCCTCTTTCACGCGCAACAGTATGCCCCACCCCTTCTGTCTTACAAATGATTACTGATGGCACTATAAGGAAAAGGAAAGTTACCGAGCCTACCAAAGAAATCTAATGTAATTTAAGCCAATTTTGAGGAAAATGACGTAGAGTTGTTAGGATATATATGCGCTGATATTGATTAGCTTGCCTGCTGAAAATAAATAATTGATGAGGTGACATCCAACCACTTTTTCTGTGCAGGGTATATAGATTTTTATCATTTTAAACTCAGGAACGCCCAGATATTTTAGAATTATGTAGGAATGTTTGCAGTTTGTTGCTGAAGGATTTGAAGGGTTTTTTTTTCTTTTTTGGCTCATGGCAGTGGCAGAATTTGTTCAAACTAATAGTATTTAATCCCCAAATTTGAATTGAAAATGTTGCAGCTAGCACGTGATTTGAATGGCCTTTTAAATATGACAGGTACTTTGCACGTGTGTATAAAATGATGCCTGCATACTGTAAAACGGCACTTTTCAGACTCATGTGCGAAGCAGCTGAAATCAGACGCTTCCCTCTTTCCTTTATGTCATTCCCTCTCCTGCCTCAAGACTGGGAGGAATTCAGATTGCTCGGGTTAATTACCTGGAATTTCTGGAATCCTGGATTCAAACATTGTGCTTCAGGAGGTTTCAGGAGCTTTTCAAACTGAAACCCTTTTTCTTGAAGGAAGACATGCACACATAGCCCTCCCCCTTGCACACAAATTCACAAAGACATGGAACTTGTAAATCCAGTGTCAAGTGGCAGCCCCTGGTCTGTGTCATTTACTACAAGAAAAAGGGCGGAGAAAAGAAAGGGATTAAGATACACCCCACCCCCCCTTCCTCTGCTTTTGATTAACTCCCTCATCTTTTTTTTCCATTTCTCCCTTGTGTTTCGGGTAGCTATATTACTGTGGAAAACTGGAAGTGTAAGTGTCAAGATGAAACCAGGTTTTAGTGAGGAGAAGAAGAGCAAAGAGGTCTCACCTTTGAGCCACAGAACGCCAAGGGTTTTCATCACTTTTCTTATGTGGTTCTTCCCACCTTACTTTTTTTTTTTCCTCTCACCTTCTTTTTTTACCCACAGCTGCAGAAAATGAATATGAAGAGATTGCGTCTGTAATACTGTGATTGTTTGCGCTGTAAGGTTTCTTTAACCGAGCAGGTAGGACAGCCAGATCTCTGTGGTACAACATGTCATGAATTTATAAAAGATGCAGTTGTTGCATATTGCAAAGATTATCCGTTTTGCTTCTGATGTCGGTAGTTTATTTGCGCACAGATGTAAGGCTACTGTGTGTTAATGGAAATCGGCAGATGTGCTTTTAATAATAAGCAAAACGCATTTTTGTTTGCACGGTGTAATGAGTGCAGTGGTTCATGCGGGATTTTATAGGCGTCTGTGTGCTTATCTTGGGATAAATAAGAACTTAAATCCTATGTAAGAACTAAATGTGATGCCTAACCAATATCACATTTTGTGCAGCTTACACTCAGTATCAGCTACACAAAAGATGTGTGCTGCAGATAAAGGCATGTATCCTGCCTAATTTAGCACTCATTGTTCGTTCTTGGATGCAAAAGTCCTTGAGTCACTTGCTCTCCCCACAGGAATCATCTCTGCTCCCTCCAACTGTAATCACCTCATCGGTCTTTAGGTGCTGTCTGGAGCACGCATCAGCTCTCTGCACCACGCTGTAGGCTACTTACTTTGTTTGTAGTTCTGCTTCTTGAACAGCTGTGCTAACAACATAAAGAACTGATTTATCTCTTTCAGGCTGTAAAGGCATAATCTGGTACTTATTGGGAATTCCACTTCCACTTTGTTGTAGCTGGAAGCAACAGCGCATCAGTTGTTTACAGTCAGATAACATTAATTAATTATTATATATTATAAAAGAAATAACACCCTCATGTATTTTTCATTCAGTGTGTGTGTGTGTGTGTTATATATTACCTTATGATCAACATTTTGTAGAGCTGAATTCCACTGAACTGTAGCATCTCCAGGAATGTCGTTCAGTTTAATGAACTCTAATCTTGAGCTCATGGTCACCCTCTATTCCTTATATTTATGTGTTCCAGAGGAATGTAAAGAATGCTGACACTGTCATGGATGTAAGGAGCAGTGTAAACAGATACTGTATGCAAGTGGCTGTGGCCTGACGAATAACAGACATACTAATCAGCTGCAAGCAGCGAAGTCAGGTTTCGGCCACTGATTAACTGAGAAGAATTGCAGGCTGTGAAATGAAACTTGGAATTTCCCAATCATTTGAAATAAATACATTTGTCACAGGCTAATCTCTCCATGCATATTTGCTTGTGTGCACACCATTACATTGTAAATTACCTTACATGGGTGGCTAAACACCTGGAGCGGCGCTGGGGCAGATTGGGAGTAGGTGTGGAGCTGACTCACTGCCATCCCCTTCTCAGATGGAGCCTAGCAGAGCAGTCTTAATGAGACACTACCTTCTGACTGGAGAGCACATGAGAGGGATTAGCACTTTCCGCTAACAAGCTCAGATCCCAATTAATCAGGCCTCACTTGCCAGAATCGGGCTCGGACTTGGTCTCCCGTCGGATCCTACCTCCCCAGGTCTCCGCAGGTGCATCCCTCCTGACAGCCTGTGCAGGCCGCTTATCATGAAAGCGAGGGAAAGCACCAGAAGAGACTGTGATTGTGGAAAAACAAACAGTGTACTGATGCTAAAGAAGAGAGCGAGATTAGAGAAGGAGGCTAAGATGAATGGGCTCTGTGAGTCAGTGTGGTTTTCTCAGCTTGAGTAAAAAGACAGCTTTCAGGTTTATAAGGATGGTTCCCAGTCGGTTTGGAAATCATAAGGCAGCTGAGTAGTGAGGATACATAAAAGTTTGCAAATAAATCACTAGTGCTGCTTATCCATAAGGCACAATGGTTTGTACTAGAGGAAACTTTATATCCTTTGATTTCTTTTATATTTCTGTAGTCTTAGCTCAAATAAAGAGCTGGTTATCTGGTTTCTGTAGAGGTTGCCATGAATGCAGTATAACAAAGGTTCCACAAGTAGGAAACATTTTAAAAAGTCTCTAATAGCATGAAGATTTAATGTCTGTATAATCAAGTTTATTTGGAACACTGTAGCATCAGCCAATTTAAGTGGAAGCATATTGTTTCATGCAAGTTCATTTCCCTCTTTGATCCTTACTAATGTGACATTACTGTGCAAATAAAGCACAAAGGATACCTTCCATGCAAAGAAGCCCTCCAGTCTTTCTTTCAAAGGTTTGGAAACTCATGTTGCATAAAATGATGCTAAAATATAGAATGAAAAAATAACAAGGTAAAATGTAATCTGGCTGTTTCGGTTGCTGTTTCTTGCTTCCTGTTTTAAACAGCAAAATTTCTGTGTTGCCTGGCATGGTATGTGACAAATATAGATGAACACACACACAATTTATTCACACATGAATTTTGCACTGCTACAAACAAGGGGATCTAACAATTATGGAACTCAGAGCTGCATACCACGGTTGTGTCTTCCTGTGTGCCAGTGAGGGGCTAAAGCATGCTAGTCTGATGAAAGCTGTAAGGATTAAAGATCGTTCAGGTCATGAGTAAATTTGAAGTGCATGAGAATAATACAGGTTTTTTTTCACCATTATGATCAGGCCTACGGTAAAAAGTATATTTTTCACGTAAATTTTTTGTTTAATGTTATCTATGCTATGGAAAGAGGTATGAATAATAATTCCAGCTGTCTTTCTTCCTTTCTGTTAATAAGCCGATGGCCTGAGGGTGACCTTGGGGTGTCCAACAAGCCATTAGGGGTAAAAATACCATATACAGCTAAAGTCTTACTTTAGCTGTATATGGATCCAATAAATCCATCACACATCTTATTACATCATTAGCAAATCTTCTGTTGTTGGATACATGTGAGCAGGTGCAGAACCATCTGATATTTGGACATGCCTGTTGTTAGAGAATGGTAAAAACACATGGCTCATGTGTTGTTGCTTGGTAATGGATTAAAACCTTATTTTGTGAATCACCCATCCTTACAAACCACCTCATTGTTCTCTGTGGTCTGACCTGCTGACCCCAGCTAATCAAACAGTTCCTCCTCCTCCTCCTCCTCCTCCAGCACTAAGAGGAAGGCAACACCAAGGCCAAGCGTAGCTGACATTTTGCATACATTTTACTTGACTTCCCTACTAATTTAATTTGGTTGGCACAAGATGGGATCAGCCAGAGGACCGCTGTATACAGCTGTCATTGTTTGTTTGCCATCTGGCCACCAACAACACTCTGGGCATTCAAAAAAGTCATGTGTCAGTAAAACGGGTCAGTCGTTGTTTTGAAAGGTGCTTGTATAATCTTTTTTTTTTTTTTTTTGTCTTTTTTAATTAAAAAA
>VOQJ01007684.1:13003-23651 GCA_015052665.1 Apistogramma diplotaenia
CTGTAAAGCTGAGGGTTATTAGCAGGCTGGCTGTGGCTGGCTCATAGATGGCTCCAGGGTCCCATAGGACAGTTCAAAGTGTAACGAGGTTAATTAGCAGGAATCATGACCTAGACTAAAGAGAATTTTTCATAATGTATATTATAACAATGGTGGGTAATTTATAACCTTTTAATTGGAGGCTTTAGACAAAGAACTCTATAAGTCAGACGGTATACTTCTATCAATCTGTTCCAAGTGCAGCATTGAAAAGAGAGGACATTTCAAGGCCATCGCCAGCCCCTCTTGGGGATACGCTCTGCTGAAGAGAAGTCATATTTTTGTGAGGCGTCTTTAAGTTTAACCATAATAAAAAAAACTCAAATAAAACTCAGCTGTGTTCAAAAATGCGGATAAGAAGCCGGTCCTACAGTTGATGTGCAGTTTTGATGCATTGGGACCAATCCGTGGCACCCTGAGACGCTTTACTCCCTGTCCCACTCGGATTTTTATAACACATTCAATTATGTGTTATAGCAAACACTAATATAACAATAATACTGCACAAATATTTGGCAATGAACATGAATTTTCCCACTCGTGACACAGCTCTACTGACAGCTGCACAGAATATTAAGCTAGTCGCATGGAGGTCGTTACTGTCCCACTGTTGAAGGAATATTAATATAATAATTGATGGTGTGAGCGTGTTTAACAACAACAAATAAGAATCAGTAAGTTGGATTTAATCAGCCTAAACAGTCTAAATGCTACATGGCGGAAGACTCTCCTCAGGTAGAGCCCAGTGTTTATAGTCAACAGCTTCTGTGAGTATTACATCGGACACAACATACTGACGACAGCTGCAGATTCAGGTGGCCCTGGAGTTCTTGATATCGGCTTTGCTTTGGCCTTTCTTCTTTGGAGCAAATCTTCTGGACAATCAGCAGAGCCAAGAACATCACCAAGGACAGCTCACACCCTGGCTTTGACCTCTCTGACCTGCTGCCCTCTGGCAGGTGCTGCAGGTGCATCAAAGCCAGAATGAACAGACTCGGGAACAGTTTCTTTGCTAAAGCAATAACAACCCTGAATTCACACACACTCTAACTGTGGAATATTATTCAGACTGGACAATATCTATCACTCTGTAAGGTGCAATATCCGATATTCACTCACCTAGTGCTCACCATCTGTCATATATACATACTTAGATCTGTATATTTTTAGAGGTTCTATTCTATTTTATTTTTATGGCACTGAACAGAAGTGGCTCTCCAATCTCATTGTACATCTGTATAATGACAATAAAGGCATCCTATTCTATTCTATTCAAACAATCTTGTACTGTTGAACAATCTTTTTTTGTTTATAATCGTGGGTCAAAGACATTCAGTAAGCACATAATATACTGTTAAGCACAGACTAAAGACTGAGCTCATGGTATATTTACAATTTTCTAAAAATCAATAAGCCTTTAATATGTTTATATTAAAATACATAATTTCCTTCACTGTCTACCTGCAAAGCTGCAGAACTGCGGGACGACGTTGGAGCAAATATCTGGCTTAGATGCAGAATTCCACTGCTGCTGCCGCAGGGAGACACGGAGCCCGAATTTAGCCTCTTGTAATAGGGAACACGTGTGGATGGATATCAGCTGAGCAACTGAAGGTAAAATATGATAATTCACAATATTTATCTTCAGGCTCTTCGGTTCTACTTCAGCTTGGTGAACAACATACATGAGCTAGGTTAGCGGTTGTAGTTCATATCTAAAAAAAACCAACAAAACCCTCCAGCCCACAGGCCTGGTGGGTAGACATGCAGGCAAGGCAGAAACCTGCTTGGGGCCCCAGACCAGCGGGGTGACCCCTGAGGGCTGAAGAACATTAAAGTGGAGCAGTGGCCATGTGCAAAGTAGGAGAGATCTGACCTCCCTAAGGTGCCCCACCTGATCCATCCACTCCCACTGCAAGGGGCTCAGATAATTTTGTTTAAACAAACCACTCAGCGAGAAAGGAGAGGAGATTCCTCCTGGGAGGGGAAAAAAGAAGGAAAAAGAGGGAAAATGTAACACAGTGGTGAATGGCGCAGATAAGAATTCCATATGAATAACTAAATAGTGCTAGTCTAACTTAACTTCCACTAGCAACATTTCTCTTGTTTGCTTCAACATTTACAATTAGTTTTTGTTTATAAGATCTTATCTTTTACTATAATGATGGTAGCATATGTATATATGTTTGTATTTCCACTATCTCCTCCGTAACACGATAACCAATCTGAATAAGACTCTGCACAAACATTGTCACATATACAGCAACATTGATATTTTTTCAAAAAGATTTATTATAAATACAAATTCCTTTGATTTCCCTGTACATTATGTTCATTATATAACCCCCTGTGACACCCGTCACTCATCATTTGTATCCCAAGAATTTGAAAAGGCACCACAGGCACGGGGTGGGGTTTTTGTTTGCTAGTAATGGTGATGAAAGCTGTTTGAAGGGCCCCCCAAAGGCCCCAACAGAGTCTAGAATAGCCACTGCCAGTGGGAGGGTCAGTTTAGACCTGGAGTAGTTCAGCCTCATATTATAGAGCGCTCATGACTCAGCTCGCTCCAGTGAAGTGATTTACTTTCAGAGCCCTGTGTAGAGATAGAAGTCAGTAAGTGGAAGTTGAGAATTGTAAAATCTTAACTGGGAAGGCCAGATGTCCATCCTATGCCTCAATCCATCCATTATCTCCAGCTTCAGGGTCACGGGGGTGTCGGAACCAATCCCATCTATCATAGTGTGCGAAGCGGGGTACACCCTGGCCAGTCTATTGCAGGGCTAATGCAGACAGACTCTCATTCACTCTAACGTTCACCTATGGCCAGTTTTGAATCACCATTTAACTTATTCATGTCTTTAAACTGTGGCTTGGATCCAGATTACCCAGAGAGAGGACAAATTAGACAGACAAACCCAATGAATCCACAAGGGTTAAATTAAATCTGGGCTGCTCATCTATGCAGCATAATCTAGCTAAAGGTCTCCACCCACACACAGTCCATTGGTGGTTTAAGGGTACACCGGTCACACAGCCAAAGAGTGAAGGTCGGTGTCTGGAGGACGTTCCCTACAGCAGCAAAGAGGAAAGGTTTTAAGGTCAAACGCACAGAGAATCACTGGTGTTTTAGTTTTTTGTGAACATCCCCCTTTATCTCCTTTGTGACTAGTTGAGAGAACCATTGGTCGCCCAGCCTCACAGTATACCAACGTCTGTTTTCAGTTTGTCCTGAATTATGAATCTCATCACTTGTTTTTAACATACAAACGTGCAGCACATGCTCTGCCTGTGTCTGTTTCTCTATGATTTTTTTAATGTTGCAGTGCATGGGGAGGTCACTCATTTTTATTTCAATTCATTATTTAAATTGGGAGCAAATAAATTTTTCTCAACATTGATCAACCAGCAGCACTACGTTAGATTTGTTTGAGGGGAAAAAAACCTGAAAATGATTTGTAAGATTGCAATTTTCAGTTTTTATGGTAGTTTTATTTGAATGGAGACTCAATATCAGCCAAAAATCCAGAAAACACAAAGGTTCAAAGTTGTTGCATCATGGAGGGAAATGGCGTTTGTGTTTTTTCTTTGATCCCCAAGCAAAACATGACTTAGTACTTGTTGGAGAAACCCTTGTTGGCGAGCACAGCGGTAAGACGTTTCTTTTAGTTGGTCACCAGGTTTGTATACAAATCAGGAGGGATTCTGGCCCACTCTCCTCTTTGCAGAAACTCTTCTTGGTTGCTGCTTGGCAACGCCAAACGTCAGCTTCGTCCACAGGTTTTCTATAGGACTGAGGGCTGGCGACTCTATGACTGTCGTATGCTTCTTCTTTAGCCACATCTTTGTTACCCTGGTGGTATGTTTTGGGTCATTGTCATGCTGGAAGATCCATCCATGACCCATCTTCAGTGTCCTGGCTGAGGGAAGGAGGCTCTCGGCCAAGTGAGATAAAGTCGTCCTGTACCTTTTGCAGAGAAACAGAACCAAAGCATGTTTTCCACCTCTGTGCTCTCTGTGTGAATGGTGTTCTTTGGGTCATAATCTTGTAATTTTTCTCCCTTCAAACACGGTGAGTCAAGTTGATGCCAAAGAGCTTGGTTTGCTTAATCTGACCACAGCACTTTCTCCCAAACCTTCTGTGAATCATTTAGAAGTTCACAAACTTCTTGAACAGAGGGACCTTCGAGTGCTGCAAGACTTCAATCCACTAGACCACAGTATGCTACCAAAAGTACTCCTCCTGTTAGTTCTGGACTGATCCACCACCTTTATCATAATCATCCTCATCCCATGAAGCGAGCTCTTCCACGGCGCTCCAGACCAAGGGTTTCACCGGGGTTTCGTGTTGATGGTCTTGTTGCCCATTCCAGCCTTGTGCAGGTCTACAATCTTGTCCCAAGACCTTAATGGGGTTTCTCACAGTGGTGGAGAGATTGGAATGGAAGTAATTCTGTGGACGGGTGTGCTTTATATACATGACGAGTTGAGCTCAGGAGTATCTATAATTGATTGGGATCTGTGTGCCACATGGAAACAGCCAGTCTGTGGGAGCCAGAGTTCGGGCTGAGTTGTAGGGAATCAAATACTTATTTCACTCAATGACATGCACATCAGTTTATGACTTGTACATAATGTGCTTATTCTGAATTTCTGTCTCTCTCCATTAAAATTAAACGGGTCTAAAAATTTGAGGGTGTTCATTTCTTTGGGAGTGAGCAAATGTCCAAATTCAGCAGGCGATCAAATAATATTTCCCCCACTATATGCACTATTTATATTCTGTCTGCCTCCTTTTTTCTTTAAAATGGTTCAATATGATATATAAAATAACAGCCCCTGTATTCTGTCAGCTGCACTAAACAGTCGATCCTTTGTTTCTCTATCCAAGATCCATAAAGGTGTTGTGTTCTCCGATAAAATGAAATACCGTTTCTATTTTTGCTTCTAAATTCCCAATTGAGATCATGTTGAGAGCTTTTCAAATAAGGCAAACCACAGCATCCACTTCTCTTTATATATATTTCATGTTCTCTGATTCTTGTACTGTATTTCTACATCTGTAGACGTCTATATTTCCTCTTTTACCAAGAATGCCCTCTGAACAATGCAGCCTCTGGCTCTTAGAAAGCATTAAGGTACATCAGATGAATCGGAAAAATCAGGCTTTGAGAGGGAATGAAAAGCTTTCAAAAGCCACATGAAATCTTAAAGACTTTTCAAACCTTTTCCTTCTCCCCCCCCCCTTTTCATTTGGAGAGCAGCTCAAACGTCGAACAATCGTAAAGGTTTCGCTCTGTGGGTGTACAGCACTTTGTAGTTTGACTTGTTTTCTCACCAGGTGAGAGCTGTACGACAGTCAACAGGGCCAAACCCAAAAGTGTCAACACAAGCCAGGGTTGAATGAAGGGAGCTTGGCTTTGTTTCTGTCACTTAAAGTGTGAAACTGCTAAATGTGCATGCTTTTGTAAATAAATGATAAATTGCAGGGCACTCTGTCGCATTGTTATGCCAGAGAAATGCCTTGTTCTTTTAAAAAACATTTCTTAAAGTATACTGAGTAAATCTTACACAAGTAGAGGTTTTCCCCTGTGATATTATTCTCAAAAACCACCTGGAAGATGCTCAAAGTAATAAGCTAGAGTCTAAAACAGTCAGCCATGCAGTGGTTCTAATGCAGTAAACCTCAGAAGGAAGGAAACACAGCTGATAGTACAGTGATTGTTACAGAAAATGATCGAACAACTGCAAAACTGGATGATGTGTTCATCGCCCTGCAGGAACAAAGCAGCGACCCTGCTGCAGAGCTTCATGTGGAGTCTTCCAAACCACAGAGGCCTCACACACAGACTCTGCAGACCTGAAATCTGGCAAAGAGGCTGATTCTGAGGTCCAATGCGAAACAGAACAATAGCAGATAAAGCAGCTGCAGCAGCTCCTAGAAGCTCAGAGACAATTGGAAGAACAGAAGACTCAAAACAGGCAAAAAAACAAAGCATAAAATCATGCAGGAAGAGAAAGAAGAAAATACCAACATTGCAAATCAACTGCAAAAATCAAAGGCGGAGAAGGGATTACTGCAGCAGACTGCGAGGTCTCTCCAGGACTCGCAAGAAAAGCAAGACAGAGCAGGGCAAGACTTGGAGCAGCAAACATCTGCAAGAAACTCAGGAGAAAGAGGACGTCTTTAAATGCAATATGGTGGCAACCTAAATAATACGTAGGGTTTGTATAAGTGACCTGCAATCTGGTTAAGGGCGGTTTCAGTCCACCCCTGAGTGGGAGGGGGAGGCCAGGAGGGGAGCACCTGCATATGTGCAACAGTGTGTTTATCCCAATTAGGAATAATCCAAGTTTGGATTACTTTAAGATTATTGTCATGGTCCATGTTTTGAGTTATTTTAGTAAAGTTCTGTTTTTTGTTACATTTCTGGTTGTGTTGGCTGTTTTTATATAGATAAGCTTCTCAGTTTGTTATGGTTTTACATTCTGTTTTTGGTCAGTAATTTGTATTTCATTCTGGTTTCTATGTGTTTTTGTCTTCCCGTGTCTTTGTGCTGCATTTTGGATTTGGATTTTGAGTTTTATATTCTATGAGAAGCCTCCAGCAATAAAGCAGTTAGAGTTAGCTTGGTCTCATTTGGGTCCACAAAGATGCGTGGAACATACTGGAGGTACCCTGCTGTGATTCTTGCATTGCAGGAAATTATACAAAAGGGTTTGACATGACAAACGGCCTGATGGTGGATGGCATTCATAAAGACCTGAAATGAGAATTTTATGTGAGGAAACCCAATAATATCATAGAGTTCCTCTGTGATACTGAAATCACTAATGTAATTGTAACTGCCTCTGCAAAGCATGGATTTGAGTTTGATAGTCTTTGCAAATAAAACACATGGCAGCATCGCTAATGCTTTAGCTTCTTGAAAATGGCAAAGCTGGAAACTCTTCACCCGACTTATTCCAAGCATACAGAAGACATTTGAAGGCATGCAATATCCACTTCACTTTAAAATGGTTTTGCTTTCTATATTATTCACTGTCAGATGCTCCACAGTTGGTGCCAGTGAACTTAACTTTATCCTTCTGCTCTTTGGTCAGGTAGGCACAGTTAGAAATAATCTTGGCAAGAGTAGATTTTAAGGTAGAAAACTAAAGCGCCACACCCATAAAATGTTCAGTCAGGTGTTAAATTTGTGTTGATCTGTCACTGTGGGCACCAACTTTCCGACTGCACATAGCCATCTGGTCCATTGCTACCATAAAATATTAATGTGTGCAGCTTTAAAGCTCAGTTTGGTGTCCTCACTCCTAAAGTAGTTATTTGGTTCCACTTGCTTTCAGCTAACACATGCTCTCATTTTGAGAGCATCACAAATGCTTACACGTTTTGGGTGAAAGCTGTGGTTCTTTGGGCAAGACTCAAACACACACACACACACACACACACAGGTATAACCCCTAAATTACTTTTTCAGGTTTTTAAAGCGGCTACTTTTTTAATAGCTAAAATTCAATAAGCAAATTATGCAAGTTTGTTTCTAAAACCAGTTCCTTTTGCAAGTGTTGAATCCATGAGCTTATATTTTGTGTAGTTTCATGCAACACCCACACAAGTTTGCATGTATGCATGCCACAAAGAAAAGGTGGCCTGTGTGAAGTAAACACACAAATGTGGAATTGATGTACAGAAAGCCCTGTGAAGAAGCAAAACATGTGCTGCATTAACCAGCACAATATCATACCTCTGCTCCTCTTACGCATGTGGACCCACAGCGCTGAGCCCTTTTGGTCTCTCAAAGATGAATGACAAACAAATTACAAAAAGACTTGAGGGCAAAATCTTTCAGTGAAGCCATCTATCAGTGATCAGACCAGACACCGATGTCCATGAGGACATAATCCTTTTGTGACTGATCCAAAAATGGGATTGAGATCCGTGGTTCTTTGGGCAAGAAAAGAACACACGCATGGATACAGACCACCTTAGTCACTTTTTCCACTCTATTCTGAGGAGCCTGTGGCTATCTCAAGCAACTTTCTGGCAAGTCTGAACCCAAATGGACCTCATGTGCTCCAACTTTCCAAAAGAAATCTTCTGTCTGTGCATGTAGAGTCTTAAACATGAAGTACAATTTTATAAAATTTAACATGTTTGTTCTCTGCTACAGTTTTATTAATATAACTCTTAAGCATCATGGCTTCAGAGAAGATATTTAATAGAGATGGTATAAAAATACCGGTTGGCATGACTAGCAATAAAAGCAAAATAGAGGTAAACAGATATGCCTGCTCCTCACGGGACTGGAGCATAATTTGCAACTACAATCTACAAATTAGCCAAAGTTAAGTAGATGGAGAGATGTGGAAAAGACAAAATCAAACAGATAAAATTAAATACTCTGGAAACTAAATTAAGGATACTGAGGAGGTACCCAATAAAGCTAGATAAACTGATCTAGTTATTGTGAGCATATTGGCAAAAAGAAGCTAGCATCAACTGCTAAAGTTCAGTACTTGAGTCTTCAGTCATACTAGAAGCTCACTTAAGGACGGAGTCGCATAGGCCTCGAGATCAGTCGGGGGCAAAAATATCTATTCAGCAACTGGTTGCCAGAAGTTACTGCCAGTCACTGTGAAATTGACTGCTAAGGCGCCATTTACATTTACAGGCCTAAAGGCTGGTCAGGGACCACCTGTTAACAACTGGTTGCTCATGAAAAGTGTTTCTTCCCCTACTGGTTGGTGAGTGGTCGTTGGCATGAAGTTTCATTAGCATGAAATAAGCCGCAACTATATGGTGCTGCATTGAAAATCTTTTGGCGATTGCTCTGGTTGCTAGCAGGAGAGCTAACAGAAGTCTACATATAATGGTAAATGGACTAGTTCTTACATAGTGCTTTTCTACTCTTTATGAGCACTCAAAGCGCTTATATATGTTTGCATTCACACCACATTGACGCAAGCACTTACATATGAAACTAAGCTAAGTGCTTTATTATCTAACATTCACACTCCAACGCTTGCATCAGAAAGCAACTTGGGGTTCATTATCTTGCCCTGGGATACTTTGGCATGCAGCCCAGGGCAGCCAGGAATTGAACCACCAACTTTCTGATTCGTTGGTGACCTGCTCTACCGCTTGAGCTACAGCCACCCCAAATGGAAGACAACAAAATGTCTGCAAACACAAACTACTCACCAAGCAGTGGTGGAACTATGAAAAATGTGTTACAAACTGGAAACAGTAGAACATTCACTATCAAAGTAAAAATTGTAAGTACAGTCATCCACTTTTTTTTCACTTAAGGTGAATGTTCTCTGGGTCCAGTGTGCACCACGACTTTTCCCCTACTGGGGATTTAAGGATTATGTGGAATGCTTTGAGTATCATTAATATATGTTCTTGTGTTAGCGAGACAGATTTGTTGATCTTAATTGCTGTATTTTTATAATGCATCTGTGCTAGCAAGACAGATGGTGTAGCACCGCACAGAAACATCCTGTGTGTTTGATGTTGTTAGGCTGTTTGAAGCGTTTCATGTGATATTGCTCGCCACTTCACAAAAAAACAAAACAAAAAAAATTGAAGATGCCGCAACCACAACTTTACATGCACGACGGGAGCGACAAAGAAAACAGGATGTGTGTCCAGAATACGATCGATGGGTGACTTGATGATTTGTTGAGCATTGTTGGGATTAGCTGGAAGCACTTGATATTATAATGTATAAAATTGCTAAGTCCTTTATTCATAAGTCATTTATTGATGGTGTCAGAACACCATTCCAGATTGTTCCAGCCTGCTTCGGCTCCCTGACATACTGCCACCTAATTAAGATCAGATATATCCAAAAGTCAAAGGAAGCAACAAAGTATGTTGCCCAAGGCGTTTGTCCTCTACTGGAAAACATTTATTGTAGTTATATCAAAGATGGGTTTTCCCAGCATGAATCATTTTGTTAAGTATAAGCTTGAGGTGATACAGAGAAAAAGTTACTGTTTCTGAGTCACTGTAATTACTTTAAACAGACAGAATGACACAGCACACTGAGGTCTTGGTTTTAAAAAATGCATGTTGGACACAAATTGATAGCAGATGTAGTTTGAAACTGGTGTTTTCATCCTCTAGAACTCAACCAAGTGATCTCTTTGCATTTCCATCAACAACTGACAGCCTAAATGTTTGACATATTCAAAGTAACAGCGCTCACGGTCATGGTGAAAACAATGAGGCAGTTGCTCCCTCTCAGAGAAATGGAAAGAAACCGTGTGCTGATGCAGTCACTTTTTGACTTGGTGAAAGGCCACAGATGTGGGCGGACACACCCTGCTCCAACCACATGCTGGATATTTCCACTCACTAAGGACATGAGGAATTTCAAGTGGACTACTGCAGGCAAGAGAAAGAGAAAGTAGGCCAGAAGCCTGTTGATGATGATCATACAACATTTGCACTGGTGATTAAAATTAGTTAGATTGATCTTTTTCTATTGAAAAAGAAAATCATTTGATGCTTTTTGTGGTCTTTTTTTTTTTTTTTTTTTTTAGAAAACTTGCTTTTTAAAATTGGTTTTTTTTTCATTTTCATGCATCTTCCTTCCATCCT
>VOQJ01007686.1:19414-32784 GCA_015052665.1 Apistogramma diplotaenia
GTTGTTTTCTCTTTCCAGATGACACGTCTTGTTTTACCACAAATGGTGGAGAGGTAAGTTGTTTATAATCGCTGTTGTCTGCGAGGTTATAAAAGGTTAAAAGTAGTGAGTCTGTATCATTGATATGCAGCTGATTTTTGAAGTTAATGGGGATGTGGGGAGAACTCCTGGTGAGATACGTGGGAGGCCGGTATGGTGGACTTGTATAACAGGGTGCTGAATTTGCCAACCAGCAGAGTTGCCAGTGAAGCATTCAGCTGGGATTTCCATGGTAATGGTGAATGGACATTTAAAATATTGGAGTTGTAAGATTCAGGATTCAGTTTCCAATCAACAAAAGTAGATACGGACGAAAATCTCACTCGAGGTCTTTTGTATACAAACACAGGAAGAAATCTATCAAAAGCCAAAACTGAGAGAGCAGATCATCTGTTAATCTGAAGGTTGGAGGTTCAATCCCTGGCTGCTACAGCCTGTATGCCACAGTATCCGTGGTCAAAATACTCAACCCTCAGCAAGTTGATTCTAGGCTAGATGCTTTTGGGAGCCGCTGGCATATTTCTGATTGGCAGAATTGGTGGAGTTTAATTAAAATAGTTTCTTTTATCGTCACTGACAGATATGAGGTGGATACTTAGGTAACAGCATCCCAAAAGCTTAGTGTAAGCCCCTTTTATCCATTCCACAGCGAGCCATACTGAGTGTTTGGGTTTATAGTCCTGGGGGTTATAGTAAGCTTGGGCACAGCTGGGTGTTTCAGACAACTGTGTCCAAGCTCGTGCTAATGGTTTGAGGTAATACTAAAGAATTCTGAGGTAGTCTGTCTCCCTCATTATTGCTAATTAACGTACCAGTTCCACTAACAGCAGTGATGTCTGCACAGAAAGGTTCTACCACCAGCACAATGCTTAACAGTTCATACTGTTTTCTTAAGCTTGAATATCTCAGCTTTACTCCTCTCAATAAATTCTTGTGCTGTTGGCAAAATGACTTTTTTTTTTTTTTTTCCTCATCTGACCATAAAATTTTTCTCCAGCAGGTGTTTTCTTGTCCATCTAGTCAGCTACAACCTTTAGTTGAACTGTAATGCAAAGAGATGTAAAACTCACTGACGGTGCTGCTTCAGCAGATTATAGAAACCACAGAGACAGGTCTGTGTCTGAGTGTCTCAACCAATTTCCTCTTTGCTTAATGGGATGTTTTAAGTTCTTAAACACATAGCAACCATCTAGTTTGTTCATGTGTTGTTGTTTGAATCGGTGATCTTGGACTATGCAGTTCTTAGGAATTGCTCCAAATTTGTGTAAATCTGTAAGGCCCTTTCTCATATATGCACTGAGCTCCTTTTACTTTCCTCTTGTAGTGTGTTTTGGCAAATCTTTCATATAAACATTTTTATTTCATTATTTTTGGTAAAACTACAAGCTATAGTCAGTCATTATTGTTAACATGAACTTATGAGATCTTAGGACATTTTGGAAATTTAGCAGCACCACAGATTTAATATTTGTAGTGGGTGCACGTACAGCCCCAGTTCCAAAAAGAGACGCTGTGTAAAATGCAAATAAAACAGAATGTAACAAAATGTTCAAACTGAGGAAGTAATTTTAAATTTGATGGTAGCAACACATCTCAAAAAAGCTGGGATGGGAGCAGAAAAATACTGCAGCTTTTTTCCCTTCCAGTACCACTGAATTCGGAGGAACAGATGGGGTTAAGTGTCAATAGGTCAGTGACACCATTAGATATATAAAGAGCACCTCAGAGGGGCAGAGTTTCTCAGAATTAAGAGTGAGCAGAGGTTCACCAATTTGCAAAAAGGTGTCTACAAATTATGGAACAATTTCAGAATAATGTTGCTCACTATATCATTTTGAAGACTTGAATATTTCGTCATCTACAATATCACAGGCTTCTGAGAATGTGGAGAAATGTCTGTGCAAGGGAAAGGGTTAAAATCAATACTGATGCTCCAAGGCAGCACTGCATTTAACAGGCAGGATTCTATCAGAGAAATCACTGCATGTGGTCAGGAACACTTCCAGAAATCACTGTCTCTGAGCACAGTTTGCTGTGCCACCCACAAATGCAGGTTAAACCTCCAACACGCAAACAAGAAGTCATATGTGAACACGATCCAGAAACATCACTGTCTTCTCTGGGCCAACTGGTCTGTGATCAGACAAAGAGAAATTTGAAATTCTCTTTGGAAGACACGGACGCTGCATCCTCTGGAATAAAGATGAGGGACCATCTGGCTTCTTATCAGTGCTCAGTTCAATGACCTGCATCTCTGATGGTATGGGGGTGAATCAGAGCCTATGGAATTGGCAGCTTGCACCATCAGTGCTGAAAGGTGTATATACAGGTTTGAGAGCAACATATGCCTTTTTCAGTGAAGACCTTGCATATTTCAGCCTGACAATGCTAAACTGCATACTGCTTTGTAGTAGAAGAATCCAGTTGCTGAACTGGCCTGTCACAGTCCAGTTGTCACCAACTGAAGATATTTGACTCCTCATAAAAAAAATAAGAAGACCCAGGACTGTTGAGATGTTAGATCCCTTTATCGGACAAGAATGGGACAGCATTCCTCTCCAAAGTCAGCTGGTCCCTCCAGTTTCCAGATTATTAAGGGTTGTTGAGAAGAGGAAGGGATGCTACACAGTGGTAAACACGGCCGTATCCTATATATATCTTTTTTCATGAAATAGTAAAATGTCTTAAATTCAATTGCAAATCATTGCAGTCTGTTTGCATTTACATTTAATACAGCATCTCAACTTTTTTGGAATTGGGGTTGTATTTACGTTGACCCTTTTTGTTTATTTCAGACCCAAAATAAAAGTGCATTCTTAAAGCTATAATGTTCATTCAGCCCCAAGAAATCGATCACAGGAAACTGCCACAGCGTTCGTGTCCATGATGACTATGTGAAAACTTACGTTTCCAAAGTGTGTAACAGGGATCACCAAATCACGATAGATATAATCCTCATACGCTTCCTTTAAATGCGGTGCTGCGTTCTGACATATTGGTTTATTTTCTCTTCTCGAATAAGTGCCGGCACACTCGGTGAATGTTGATGTGTCGTGCTGTTGTAAGCTGGTGGGCTGCATGCTCAGTCGTAGGCTGCTGTTGACTAATGTTGCTGAATAACTCCACCAGGGATAGGTCACGCAAACTGCCAGACATTAGAATAGAAAGATGATTCCTTCATCTCATTTAAATGAAATGTTGTATGTAGGCACCGCAGGCTGCAGCAGAAACTCTCATCGTATTGTAAACATTTAGGTATCTTGATGAGATCTTTGATCTTATCTGGAACTACCAGCTCTGCTTTGAAGTACAGCGAGAGCAGTGTGGGCTCAGCATGCAAGTACACATACTACCATATTCTTTTGTTACCCAGGGATTGAAGTGTTTGTTGTACACGCTTCTTTTCACTTATAATCTGTTTCTTTATAAAGAACATTGGCTCATATTTGTGTTTCTAGGAAGAAGGGAGCCATCCTCAACATCTCGTCTGCCAGTGGCATGTACCCTGTTCCTCTTCTTACTGTCTATTCTGCCTCCAAGGTAATTGCAGTACATGGTTTATGACCTTTTCATGAAGTGTTAACTGAAGTTGGACTCAGCTTACCATGTACTGAAGAGAAATCCATCTTATGAATTATTCTAATTGGCCAGCATGCTAATAATTTATTGAAGGTGATGATAGAAGTTTGTCCAACATTTATTCAGAAAAGGGGATAAAGTGAGTTTTATTTATTTGTTTTGTTGTTGCTGCTTTAATTATTTAATATAAATGAGTGACTAACTCAGGTCCTGAGGTAGTGTACCAATTAAATGTTTATAGGAACATGTGGCATCATAATGTTTTATCACAGTCTCATGTGCATTTGTTGTCTTAAAAACAGCCTTCTGCTCACAGTTTTAGCTGATTAATTTGCTGGTGTCTTAATTGTGAGTCCCATTAATGTCTTAGACCGCTCTTTTAAATAAGGAGCTAAAATTAATCCATGCAGCATCTTGAGTTTGCCACTCAATTTACTGACTATTTCAGTTTATTTCATCTGCTGGTGCTGCTGAACAGGTCGCTGATGGATTTTGTTTTTAGCATGTTTTCAATAGACTTTGAGAATTTAAAAGATCTTTTTGGCATCACTTTTTTTTTTGCCAGCTTCAATTGCCGATGGAATTAAAGATTGTGTTTTAATGACCCACCTTTATTTCATGTAGGCATTTGTGGACTACTTTTCACGAGGACTGCAAGCGGAATACAAGAGTAAGGGGATCATCATTCAGGTAAAGTTTATGCCACTGCTATAGACACACATGCTTATAATAGTATACTGTGTTATTAATGCAAACTTTGTATGACTTCAGACCTTTAAAAAAGTAAACTAATCTCCAAATGCTGCATCAATATCAAGCTGCAAGACTTACAGTCACTTTGTTCCCTTCTTTTTTCCAGAGTGTTTTGCCTTTCTTTGTTGCAACCAAGCTGAGTAAAATCCGACGGGCCACACTGGACAAGCCCAGTCCAGAGCGCTATGTTGCATCTGAGCTCAACACTGTGGGGCTACAGACCCAGACCAACGGCTATCTGCCCCATGCCATAATGGTAAGTCTTCATACGTAAAATCGGAGCAAAGAACTTTGTCCATACGTTTTATTGTTTACCTTTTCATTTAAACATCTTTTGGCATCATTTTTAATCAACTGCTACTGAAAGAGCAGTTGATTAATCATACTTGAACAGCAGATTGCAGTCGGTGGTTTCATTATAAAGTTCCCATTCATGCAAAAATCTCCCCCTCGGTGTCACCTCCTTGTCCATCTCTGGGCTGCTCATGCTGTTTTTAGCTTATTTGGTTAAAGGGCCCATGAAGTCACGCTGTGGTAAGATGTCTGGATGTCCACAATTCACAAGACTTGCTGCTCTTGGAGTATTGATGAGAGTGTAGTGAAACCTGCACACAATGATCACCTAATGGGTCTTCACCCAAATCTTTCTCAGGGTCATGTTTGTCGTATTTGGAGGGCGCGGAGTCCAGAGGCTTGTTTATGGTGAGAATGTGATCTGACCTCAATCTGGCCCAACTACCAGGTTTTCACTGCAACTTCAGAGTACAATTTTGCCTGAAATATTGTCCAGATAGATACCAGTGCAGTGATCCATTTTGGTTAGCTTGTAGTTAACCACGAGGAAAAGCTACAAGTTTACAAAGTCAACTGATTTGTACTGTATATGAAGTATAGGTGTGAAAACACCTTTAGGTGGCATTAGAGTCATGTTTTGTGCAACCGATTCTTACACAAATCTATTTCTTCTGCACAGCACAATACCTCACTGTCTGCAGATGGATTAGCTTTTCACTTAATGCCTGGCAGTAACTAGCCATGACTAACAATGCTGGCATGCTATAGCTGCTTTGACATTTGTGTGTACAGTGAACCTGCCGCTGACTCAAGCTTTGCTGAAAGAGCTTCAGTTAGCGGGAACTTAAAATTACACAACAGGCGAGTTCGTGCTCTGCAGATGGTAGTCTTAATGACGGTGAAAGATAGGGGAGCACAGCTGGAGCACATAAAAGTGATGCTATTTTAACACAACTTGGTTCCTCTGTAGTAGTAATGGATCTGCTGCAGCGTAGCACTCATCAGAAGCGAGAGTCGTATTACAGGTAGTCAAGGTATGCAATGGCAACAGGACTGAAACCCCATCAGGCTGCAGTGTCACTTTATACAAAATAGCCTCCTACAGGCTCATCTCCATTCACTGAATTAATGTTGTGTCAACAGTTGCTAAAGCATCTGTCAAAAGGTAAACATCCTCTGAAATAATGGAGTGGGATGCTCCACTACCTTTCAGTATTGTCTGCATCCTAACACGGCAATTACTCTGCAGAGAAATGAGCGTCAGAAATGATGGAAACACAAACATGCTTCTGCTTTTTCAGGAGGAGTCTTCATTTCAGCAGAGGTCACTGAGAGCAGCAGTCATTTTCTCTTTACAGTTCCTCCATGCTGCGCTCTACACTTTTGAATTGAGTGATGTGAATATCAATGATGTTTATTGATGTACATATAAATAAGAATATGGTCTATTAAGAGCATACAGGTGGTCAATAAATTCTAATCAGCATAAGTAGGCTTTCATTAATGCTGGGAAGACTTTTTTTTTTTTGGTAGATCAGATAAATTGAGCACAGCTCTTTTCTGCCTTCTGCCCCTGTGAGAGGTGCAGTAAAAAGGTTTTCCTGTGTAGAATCAAAGCCTGTACCTGAGTTACACTTGGCTGGTATTCCCTTCAAGGTGGCTTCATTTCAGCTGCCCCCTGGAAGTCAAGTTCTGACCATTCGCAGGATTGCATTTGCCATTTCACCGTGGACCTCAGACTTACTCAGAACAAATTGTTTCAAACTGGTCCAAGTTTCACGTCGAGTGTCTCCGGCTACAGTCGAGAGAGCAGAGCCCACAATCTGCAAGCCAGAAGGAGACATGCTTGGTCAGGAGTGCTGCTAAGAGCTCGCTTATCATTTTTCCCATATTTTAGGTGGTATCAAAGTGTATCATATTGCTTCCTCCAACAGTACAATTGTTGATACACTGGTGCCAAATAACAGCATTTTTGATAAAACATGCAGCTGTTATAAGCAGATTCCCCAAACAGCATGACTTACAAGAGTCATTACTTCATGACTCTTTGTGGTGGCAATTAGCTAGTAAACGAGGGAGCGTGAACAGAAGTTAACTAGACATCAAGAGTGCTAATAAATTGATCTGCCAGATTATTAAAACTGAATACAATAAATATAGTCCTGTAACTCCCGCTTACAGTGACGTCACCAGGATGTTTGGTGTTTGTGTCCGCTTGTTTGCTGCCTCAAAGCGACATCATCATCAGTTTTCACCAGCGTATTCATCACACTGGGCTCTGTGCAGCTCATTCATCCTCCTCAAACAAGCTGAAGCTGCCTTTGTCACACAGTGGAGGAGGTCCAGTGCGTGGCGCTCACTGGCACCCGCAGATGGTCGTGGTGTGAATGTGTTCTAAACTCGACACAAAAAAGCCAAACTATCACTATCCGCTGTTGCCGCCACCTTGGATTTAATCATGCCAGTTTAAATGAAAAAATGAATTTCAGCTTTAAAGTTAAGAAGCGTGAAAAATGAAAGGAACAGAAATTACTTGTAATTATTTGGATGTGTTTATATAAGTCTATGAATGCTTTTTCCCCCTTAAAGTGTTCCTTGATTGTAAAATCAGATTACAGAATTACTCATAATTGAAAGCACTGAGATGCTGTTGTCTTTAAAGGTGAAGGAAGCAGAAACAATTGTATTACTGTAATTTGAACTGCCTGTTAGTATATCATGTATAAGAAAAACGTGTAATTAGATTAATTTACCCACGGAACCAAGGGATACAGAGACCGTGTTTTACAACTGGCTGTAAAGAAACTGTGGGATTGTCAGTTAGAGAAGATTTACATAATGCTGAAATGGTTTTATGGTCTATATGCAAAAAATGCAGCTATTGTAAAGAGTTCTACTAAAAGGCGTGTAGTTCAGGCATAATTTGAAAAGGGCACAGGCATTAAAGCGGCACAATTACTGGAATTTTCCTTTGTACAAACGTGCTTGCCACATTTGTTGCTCCTGTGGGTTGGAAATTAATAATGAATGCTAATCTGTTATTTGTAAATGCCACCAGCTGACCATGTAATTTCCCTCTGTAGGGTTGGGTGACTACAGCGCTGCTCCCAGCCAAGATCCTCAACAGTTACATGATGGGGATGGGCTTGTCCCAGCGCGCTCGTTACCTCAAGAAGCAGAAGCAGGGATAGATGGATCGGTGGAGGCTGGGAGCTGCAGAGGCAGACAGAGGGGACCAGCTGCGTTACTGACTCGTCCGACTACCATCATCATCATGGACCAAGCAGAGAGAATGTGACACTTTCTGGGCAACATCTCAGCCCCACCCCCCCTCCTGATATTCCTAGTTGTAGATGATGTGAAGCAGTATCTGGGCACATTCAAAGCATTCAATCCAAGCAATTGTGCAAACGATATTGAACAAAGCGGTGCTCTTTATGCAGTGAACAGCTTTAATGAATAGAACACTACTGTCAAAACTAAAACCAACAGCGAAAACTAACCATCTGTCTGCAAATCATAATCAAAAATGAAGCCCACAGGAGAAGATTTAAGAGATTTGGACGTGTCTGTTGTTTCAAACCTCCTGTGAGTTTGTGGACCAGCTTCAAGCTGCTTAATAAAACACTGGAAGTACTTACTGTTTGAAAGCACTTAGTTCTCAAGACGTATGAGTGCAGAATTTTATTTTTCCAGCTATTTCTACTGTGATATTACGAACTTGCGTAATTTTTTCTTGTAGTCTACAAATGCGCAGTTGTAAACCTTTCCTTTGAAAAGCAACACATGCTCATTCAGGTAAACAGTTTTTTTTTCTTCTAACTACATTTCTTTCTCTGTTAGTGCAGGGGGCCGCATGTGTAATTTAACCAAACTGCATTTCATGTGTATAACAAAATAAAGAAGAGTGTAAATGAATAGCCAGCACAGAGGGAGAGGTTGATGTTAGATATTAAAAATGTCTTTTGTTTACATTCATAATTGAGTTTCAGAGTGTTTCTTGTAACGGGCGGCACTGCTTTGAATTCTTTAAAATTCCCAAAATAGATTTTATTCCACGATAAATGAGTGAGTGGCTTTTTGTGTGTGTGTGCGTGTGTGCGTGCGTGCGTGCCAGTAAGTGGGTCACAGCAACATTTATCTCCATCTCTTCACCTGTTTTGTTGCGTTTACTGAAACCACACGCACAGAGCAAGTGAAGCAGAAAAAATGTCAAATCTGACATTTCTTTGACGTTGTTTTGTGATTTGTGAGTTCACATGTCAGGAGTAGTCTCACGTTTCATTTCACATACTTTTTTGGAGCCATCGAAATGTCATTAAGATGTGCTGCCGTTACAGACATCAATAAAAATGCTTTTCAATTAACGTCATCCAGTCGTCTGTTTTGACTCATTTTTGTATTGGTGGCATATAAATTAGTTAAAAGACTTAGGGGTCAGTTACAGTTTGATTTTTCTTTATTGTTGTAATACACATTTTTGTGGACAAAGTGCCAAAAAAACTGCAGTTCCTCAAATGGCCACCTGAAGCGGCCTCCAGAGACGAGTCGGCCCCCACTGATTCCCGTGCTAAAATGCTCTGAGCCTGGTAAAAGAAGTTTGGTGTCCCACTTTGCCAACTGTCCAAATGCTGGTTTATTTATTTTAAATAGAGATGAGGCTGAGTTGGTTTGCACGTGTTCAGTGCAGGGATAGTGGCTATATTGGACAAAATATGTTGAATATGGAGCTGACAGGTGTGAAGGAAAATAAGGAAGCAGCTGAAAGAAGAAGATAAAAATAACATTTCATTAAAGCTTCAAGTCTGCATGGTGTCCACACAAGTGGGCCTTTCAGCTGTGGTTATCATGTATTGCCTTGCTGTGTGGTTTATTTCACTGTCCAATAAGTCTGAGCTGCGGGTTTCCTCAGTGGAATTCTCTCTTGTTAATGTGGTATTTTTGCATTAATTAGCAGGTGATGTAACCACACAGTGTAGGGATGGACACTGCCTACCGGGCTTGCTAGTATTAGCCGATAATTTTCAAATCCATCCATCATCATCTTATCTAAATATGGTCACTTCTGGCTCCTGAAACACTGCAACATCATTATGCTCAAAATTTAGTTTCTCACACAGTCTTTGGTGAATCTCTCTGTGCGTTTCTGTGTCACATACCATCACACCTAAACACCGAGTGTAAAACTCCATGAACTCTATTGTGTCAGGAAACTGCCTTGTATACCCATATTTAATATTGTACGTCCTAATAACCAGCTCACAGCTTCCTTAAGTTGTTTTTTTGACCATTTTTGTCATTTTCACTGTCCATACCAATGTGCTGCTTTTTCACTCTTCTGCCTCTTCCCTCCCAAACATCACTGTCCGGTTCCCATGCCAACAGTTTCTGGGAGATTATTCCGGTGCACTGGTATGGAAGCTGCGGAAATGTGTCATCACAGTGAATGTAGGAGGGGAGAGGAGCTCTGTGGAGGGATGCCCAAAGGAAGAAGCGAGTGGGCTGCAGAGATGTATATAAAGAAGAGCTCACTGGTGATCAGACTCCACTGCTTGCTCACACTCTGTAATTTCACAGCAGAGTTTCCAGAACGAAGGACAGATTGGAAAAGGAGCAAAACAGGATCTCTCACATCATCTTATCAAGCAGAACCCTCAGGGACATGTTACCCCGCTTTCACTGATTGACTGCTTCATATTGCTACAAATTTTTGCCTCTTTATTTTTTTTTCTTGCATAATCTGTCCCAAAACAGTCGAGGCAGCTGATCAGACACGCAAGAATTTTTAAACAAAAGGTTTTAAATCCTACATCCCACGCTTCATCTCCCCTAGAACTTCACTGTCTGCAGCTCATCATCCTCACATTTGGGCCACTGTTCACCATGGCGACCAGCATGGACACGCTCCCTGCCCATCTGCTGCCTTTGGTGATGGAGGAGTTCCCCCAGTCTCTGGCCACAGCTTGTGTCTGCAGGGCCGGGCAACGTGAGCCCCGCCTCCGCTGCGTACAGTGTGGCATCATTGAAGAGGAGGAGGAGGACTGCTCCACCCTAGAGGAGGACCAGGCCCAGCGCTCTTTCCTGCAGACCGTGGAGAGCCTGAGGAGGAGTACCAGATGAGCTGATCCAGAGGGAGTTCTAGCATGACTGTGACATGTTTGACCTATTTGGCTTCCCTGCAACCAGTTTGGACCAACAGATGTCTACAGTGTTATGGACGCAGACTGTGCTGACATGAAACCTCAGTGGGTGGTGATATTTTGCCATCATTGTTGGAGAACATACAGTACATGGCAGTATGGGAACAGAGACTGCACTGAGTGAAGATACTAAGGACTGTGATTAAGCATTTGTCTCAAAGAGACAGTCAAAAGGTGTTGGCATATTACTACATTTTATCGACATTGTCAGAGTAAATTTTCTTTATTGTAGAGCGATTATCTGCAGAGCTGCTATCACCCGGCCACACTGCTGCTTATCATGCGCTTTCCTGTTAATGTTCGTTTTGCCTGCTACAAAAATTTTGAATTCAATATAAAAGCTTTATGTTTAAACCTAGATTTTGTGGTCTCTTCTATTTTCATGTGTTCGAATATTTCCATTTAAAGATGAGAAAGCACTTTGTGCATCAATATCTTGTTATTATTCATATCTTATACTATAAACGGTGTTTTAAGGGGAAATGTTGATCTACAATAAAAGCTATTAGATTTTTTTCAGGGCTAACCATGTGGTGGCACTATTGACACACTTTCTTTTAGCTAAACCCTGCACACTATACTGCCCTATTCAACAGTCCAGCTTAACTTCATATTCACAGCTGAAATCTTTAAATTATCCGTGCTGGTGCTGATATCATTCAACTTTGTCTCTGAGAAATAAACAAAAGACACAGTTATGAATTGTGAGGAAACGGCGTACTACCGCAGCACATTAATCCTTTAATTATGACTCAGTAGCCTTGAATTATAAAATTCCTCTTTGTGTGCGTGCATTCTTTTACGCCTCTTATTCTTTTTTTTTCCTTCCCATTCTCTGACTGATTCCTCTCCACCGTGATTATCACGATGGTGCTCTGCACCATCAGGCTCCAGCTCTGCATCATCTTTGCACTCTCATGAATGTGATACCGTTCCAAAGGCCCAAAAACAAACAATTATGATGGCGCTATTAAAAAAATGAATGGGTGAATGAACAGTTGCTTGAATCACGGATGGATTCAATTGCTGTTTTTCTATTTCTCAGTGATTTTCTGAAAATAGTGGGGAAAAACAAAAAGTTTTTTTGAAAAACACCCCGCAGATGTCTGCTCCATAAATGAATTCAATTACAGATACTGTATGCCATCTGGAGCCTGTTTAATTTTTGGTTGTTATGTAAATATCATTTCATTGTGAGGGAACTTTTCTTTTCTAAATTTCACATGCAAGAAAAAAAAGCCTTCGTAATTCTGTTTGCTCAGTCAGTTAATATTGCCATCACAGCAGTGACGGTGAACTCTGAGGCTTCTCTCCTAAGAAAACCAATAGACCACAAATATTTTCTTTTTAATTGTTCATATTTAAAAAAGGGCAATCATTTTTACTTCACCAGTGTATAAACCTACTTTGCTTGAAAATTCAAATTTTTGATTTTTTTAGCTGAGAGCTGCAGAAAGCTAAAGCATGAATATTAAAATATTAAAAGCTTCACCAAAGTGAAGGTCCTCGACCATAATGCGCAACACCTTCAGTACGGTGGTGGAGGAGGAGATGATGTGGGGTTGTTTTGCAGCCACAGGACCTGGGCACCTTGCAGTCAGAGCCAACCATGAATTCCTCTGTATGCCAAAGTGTTCCAGAGTAAAATGTGAGGTCATCTGTCCAACAGATAAAGCCTGGCTGAAATTGGGGTATGGTGCAGGACAATGATCCCAGGCACACAAGCAAATCCACAAAGAAGTCCAAAGTGAATGCCCACAAACATCAAGCATTGTGCTAAAGTCTTGATCCAAACCTGATTTGAAATGCAGCCATCTTCTCTCGGGCTAAAGCTCATTTGAAGTAGACTGAGGCAAAGCGGAAAACTGTTCCAGTGGTCAGATGAATCTAAATTTGAAATCATTTTTTAAAAACCACGAACACTGCATCCTCTGGGCTAAAGAGCAGGGGTTTCATTCGGCATTTTATCAGTGCTCAGTTCAGTGGTCTGGTTCAGGCAAGGTCCTGCATATTTTAGCAAGACAATGCTAAACCACATACTGCATCTATTACGACAGCAGGGCTTTGTAGTAGAGGAGTCTGGGTGCTGAACCTTTCACCGTCTGAAAACATTGCATCATGAAATGAAAAATACAACAAAGACGGCCCAGGACTGTCGAGCTGCTGCTGTGCTATATCAGACTATAATGGGACGAGATTCCTTTTCCGAAACTCCAGCCACCGATCTCCTCAACCCCCAGATGTTTATCTGTCGTTAAAAGAAAAAGGGATCCCACACAGCTGTAAACATGGCCCTGCCCCAGCTTTCTTGACCCATGTTGCTGCCATCAAATGTGAAATAGTACTTTTTCAAGTTAAAAAATCATGTTTTCTACCTTCTACTTTGACTACATTGTTGGTTTATGAGATTTGAAGATCATTGCATTCTGTTTATTTACTTTTTTCTTTTTTTTTTTTTTTTAAAGCATTCACTGTTTTTAATAATCCAAGATTCTTTTTTGTTTT
>VOQJ01007695.1:4521-16432 GCA_015052665.1 Apistogramma diplotaenia
GAAGCGGCTGCCAATGTCCTGATGTCCTCCTCACACACTGCCGCGGATGTGGACCCATCAGGCCGACTGCCGCTGGTGGTCAGTCCGGTTCTTGTATAATGTGGCAGACCTTCAGCCTTTCCCCCGTTCCCCAGACGGTGTTATCTTTGGCATTTTCTTTTTTAAATTCAATTATAATTTTTTGCTTTTTACGAATGTTTCCTTTTACTTGGCTCCATAATGGTTGTAGTACCGTGAATATAAAGCGTAACATTTACTTGAGGATCATCTTCAGAATTACTTCAGTGATTATTCTGAAAAATTAAAATGATTTTAAAATGTCATTATTACTGAATTAACGTTTCCTTTGGTTACTGATTATATTTCTGATAAACTGATCAGTTATTTTTGAATCACATTGTCCAACACTGCACCCTGGTGGAACAAAGGTGTATTACAGTGACAGGTTTTTGAGTGAATCTGGCAGGACTTCGTTTTTGATTTTCTCAGAGAAAGAATTAAACTTCATCAGCCTCAGGATGGCGTTTTATTCTGAACTGTGACGTCTTGACGTGTCCAGGTTTGGTGAGTCTGAACTGCAGGCTCGGTGTCCTCGGCTGCTCAGGGGGGCCACCGGTAGGGTCTTCTGCTGCTGCAGCCAGCTCACACAGCACATGGTTATCCAAGTTCCTATCAGCTCAAAGTCGTGTGATTCCCTGATTAGATATTTGCTTTCACAAGCAACCGGACAGCTGTACCTAATAAAAAGACCGGTGAGAACTGAGCTTTCTGATCTTTAAACTCAAATTTAATCCTCAGCATGTTTTCGTGGACATTTCAAGATGACTTTGCTACTTTTTTCATTGTGTTGCAAACCATGTTATCATCTACAGTTAAAATCATAAATGTGACATATCCAACATCTACACACAGCATGTGTGCAGATGTGCAGACTTGGGTTGTTGAACTGCTGTCTCACCCACTAGAATTAAACCCCAGCAGACGGGTGGAGATGGGTGGAGGAGCTGCCTCACTGCCGACTGGGACAAAGTTTCTCTGAATCTACGAATGGAGAAGAAAGTCACTGAGTGGGTCCTGAGTGGGATTCTTATTCTGCCTCCTCAGTTTAAATGTGACAAAGCAGGAAACACATGAGGCCGACTGACGTGGAAATACTGTTTTATTGTCTGTATGAAACTTTAAGTATAACAAACACAGAGAAGCCTGGACAGAAGAGACTCAGATGGTGCTCGGCCCAGTGTGTGCTCTCACCGGCACTGACTGTTAACAGGGGACAAAGGTCAGAGGTCAGTCCAGCACCACCATTACCACCTCTAAAGCAACTATTTCCCTTTGCTCAGACATTTTCTGCAACTTTTCTAAACCAACAGTCACTGAAATGTGTGAGCAACCACCAACGCTCTGCATGAAATCAAACTGGTACCAGTCTAACACTACAGCAACACCAACTGTCAAAGCACACAGGAGTCACGCAAACACCAGGCGATTGTCCAAAACTCTCCAGCAAGAAGGAAAAAACCTGCCGTTATTTTCTGCCTGACGTCTGACAGCCGTCTGCAGCCAGACGGACCGCAGACGGCCGTCTGCAGCCAGACGGACCGCAGACGGCCGTCTGCAGCCAGACGGACCGCAGACGGACGTCTGCAGCCAGACGGACCGCAGACGGCCCCACAGGAAGTTACATTGGCACTGGGTTCAGTGAAGAGGCCACGATCACCGCTTTTCCACCAAAGCGATGCTGGTACCCCGTGGCCTTCCGGGAATCTCAATCCGAACGTTGCCGTGCAGAAGCCGGGCCCGGATCAGCTCTGGATGGGGTACTGGGACCACCCGGGTGGAAGAGTGGTACCGCTTTTCTACCACCTCGGTGCCTTCTGGGAACCAAACTGGATGGTGGCGTACCAGAAGTTGGGGCGATTTATTAGGGAAAGAAACGACCACTGGAGAACTTCACGCCCCTCCTGCAGCGGTTCTGTGGACCGGGCCGGCCACAGGCACCGAGTGGGTGGAAAAGTGGCATTTGTAAAGGAGGACATCTGGTCCCCTCCAACTTTGCATAACAGAAAGCTGTTTTCACTAAGGCTTGACATCACACATTTATCAGGAGCTTATTTAATGCCGAACAGTCCCCACGTCCACGCCGCTCCGCTCCGACCGCAAGCTGCTCCACACATGAAGCCTTCCAGGGGAACCAGCCGGGCTGCCGATGGTCCCGGGAACACGCCGGTGTGGAAGGACCGATCAAAGGCAGCAGGAGCTGGACTCCTAAATGACCTCATATCTGCTCACAGCGTGAGCTGACTGCTGATGTCACACAGGAGCAAAGGGCCCATCTGAGCCGCAGGAAGTGTTTGGGAAACGCTGCATCATCATCATCATCCTCGTGTTATGTTGCTGAGGTCACAGGCTGTCAGCTTTAATTTGACTTAATAAAGTTTCAGGAGAACTAATTTACAAATGTGCCCAAAGTTCATGTGAGGCTGAATGTTCGGCTCTTCGACCCTCCGTGATCACCTTCACGTTTCCCCGCCTGCTCCTCAGTACGACGCACAAAAATCAGTAAAAAAAATTAAAAACTTAAAAAAAACCTGTTTGTGTTTTTAAGAATGCAGAAATGTCACTTTGCAGAAATCAGGCCAGAGAAAATAAATAAATTAATAAAAATCCAGTTTGAGCAGCTTCCTGCAGGAGCTTCGGGACGCCTCCGTCCTCCTGCCGGGTGGAGGCTGCACAGAAGCTGCTAAACCAGTTTGATTATGTTTTGGTTCATAATTTCTGCAAAGAGACATCTCTGCAGACACTTTCATGTTTCCTGATGAACTTTCAGGCCAACCGGATGAGACAGGAGACCCGGACTAAACTACGAGCTCCTTCACGTTTCCTCCAAATCTGAGATGCAGAAGATCAAATTAAAGCTGAGCAGCAGCAGCAGCCACGAGGCCGCGGCTCTGCAGGGAAACACATTCTGAACAAACATCTGAAAATGATTTAAGATCAGAAGAGACGCCGAAGGCAACAACCAGGAGACGGAGGAGCAGCACTCAGCCGGACTCCCGGCTCAGGTCAGGAGCTCGTGAACACCCAGACGATGGAAGACAGGAGCTCCTCCACAAGCACCTCCAGACCGCCTGCAACCGGACACACATTCAGCCAAAACCGCCGACGCACACAGGAAGTTTAACAGGGTTTCCATGGATAAGGCCATCCATGTGCTGCAGTCTGGAGGTGTGTGTGGACCCGTGAGAGCGCCGAGTGCTGCAGGCACGGCTTTCTGTAAGAACGCAGACGGCAGGACACAGACGCAAGTTTTCCAAACAGTATTCCACGGACATCCCAAACATCTGTGAGCCCGACGGAAGAGTGAAGAGGTGATTCTGACAGCGGGGGGCGGAGTCAGCGACGCCCGTCTGCCTTCAGCTTCGGTCAGAGCTCAGAGTGTTTGGGCTTCCCGTCGTGTTTAAGGGCCACTTTGTCTTTACTAAACATCGGCATGTCGGTCGGAAGGCTGGAGGAGAAAAAACACCGTCCTGGAGTTCAGGATCTGCTACGAGGAGCCTTTTCAGTGTGGAAGGAAGCAAACTGCAGCGTCGCGGCGGGAAACGAGCGATCGTTAGCGAGAGAAAAGGTGAAGGACACACGGAAACGTGACCAACAGCGACATCAGAAGCTCAGCTCACATGAAGAAGGTGGAAAAAGGCCAACGAGGAGCCGACTAACCCGGAGCCCTTCAGCCGAGGAGGAGGAGGAGCCTCCTCGGCTCTGCTGCTCCATGGGAACGTCAGGGTTCATTTGGCAAGTCAGCCGGGTCTGCAGGAGGTTCTCCACATCACACACACACACACACACACACACACACACAATCATCAAACACAGAGTCCGTTAAACACAGATATGTCTGTTGGCACCATCCGGTTCTGAGAAAGATGGAGGAACAGGAGAGAGGCGGTGACCGAGGCTTCGTGGTAAAGATGTTGGTCGAAGGCTAGAAGAGGAAGAGGAGGAAGTCCAGCAGGTATGTTTTGGAGGGGGGAGGGGGGGGGGGGGGGGGGGGAGGGGGGGGGGGGTGGTGGGGGGGGGGGGGGGGGGGGGGTACAAGCTGAGATGGGGGCTTGGAGCTGGATATAAAAACCAAAGAGTCTCGGCTTGATCGGGTCGGAGGCGGGCTTGTGGACGAGGACATCTAAGAGAAAAGCTGCTCGCAGTCTTGAATATTAAAACTCCTCCTGATCCTCAGCATCCGGGATGACGAAGCCCTCCTGCAGACAGACAGGACAGTTTAGATCAGCAGCATCTCACCTCCATCCTCCACCCAGCAGCACAGCTCTTGGTGCCCACATGCAGGCCTCCGTGCACTCTGACCCTCCTGTGGCCTTCTGACATTTTCATTTGGTTGTTGTACAATTACATCACTTCCTGTGCTGTCAAACACAAACCACCTGCTGTGTTGCTCTACATCACATGTGGAGCTCCCAATGAGAAAGTCTTTACCCGGCACATAGTGCCGACTGCCATTAGGTGGCACTAGAACTCAGGCCTGGACTCACCGCACTGAGGTTGGAGTCACTTCCTGTGGACACGCCCTTTAACGAGAACAACGCCACAGCTTTAAAGTGACCGAGAATCACACGAATCTCCTTCAGTCAGTTAACGCGAGCACATGTTATTAAAGGCCGTCCTGTCGGGATGGGACGCGCGTCCCAATGTCAAACACGTAAACACGCAGCAGGCCGAGACACATGAGCTCTGACCCACCATCACAGCAGAGCCTTCAGGAAGCTTCCATCTGCATAAGAAGTCATAAGGACACTGACAGAAGTGCAGCCCGGCTCAGCCAGCTGCCATTCCTCTGCAGGAATTCGCAGCAGCTGCTCGCAGACCACCACATGGGGCTTCACAGGACTCGTCTGAACCAATCAGGACGTCCGTATAGTCTCGGCGAATGAGGCACGTTTATTGGCTGCAGTGAGACATTCACACACTCACGTCTGTGGCGTAGAGGATGTCGACGATCCTCTGCAGCGTCGGGTCGCCCTCTCCTTCCTTCTCCTGGCAGATCAGCTCGATGTTCCTCAGCTTTCCAAAATAAAAGTCTCTCTCCTTCTCCATGTCCTGAATGGTGGATTTCAGCATCTCCATCTGTGGGTGGAGGAGAAAGCAGCTCGGTCAGTTCCTCACCTCGGCCGTCCCGTCTGCAGAGCAAACAAAGTCTTTTCTCTGACCTCGTTGACGAGCTCGGCCACCTCCTCGTCGTTTCCTCCCGTCCCCGCCTTCTTCGCACTGACCGGAGCCACTTTGGGAGCCACCTTAGCCACAGGTGGCCTCTGAGGCGCTGAGGACCAATTCAACAAAGATCACTACAACTGAACCTGTGTGAAACCGTTTCTGATCCAAACTCTGACCAATCAGACGCGTCGGCGCGCTCACCTTGGTTGAGAGCCTTTTTGGGGGGTTTGTTGAGGGCTGATGTGGCGGGGGTGGACGTGGGCATGGCGTCCTGTCCCTGTCGCGCCTCCACGGGGTCGTACTCCTTCCCGTCGTAGTTGGCGTCGAAGAACTTCTTGAACCACTGCACGAACTCGAAGTTGTCCTGGAACTTCCCCTTCACCAGTTTGTCCACCGGAATGATCTGGAAGAGACGGAGACGAGTCAATTCAATTTTATTCACACAGCGCCCAATCACAACAAGGCAAAGACCCTACAGAGAAAACCCCACCATCAGAACGACCCCCTGTGAGCAGCACTTGGCGACAGTGGGAAGGAAAAACTCCCTTTTAACAGGAAGAAACCTGCAGCAGAAGCAGGCTCAGGCATGTGAGGCGCCGCTGGTGTCTGCGAGTGCAAAACTCACAGACTGCAGCGTCTGCGCAGGCGACATATTTTAAATAATCTGTCATGTGAGGAAGAGGAGGAGAAACCTCAGATATTTATGGATGAAACCTTCAGCAGCGACTCGGTTATGGAGGGTCGAACCCGCCGAGGCTGCACACTTTAAACAAACAGAAGAAGAAGTTTCTCCATTCTTAACCAGAGTCTCATCTTACAGCTGACTACAAGTTGAAAGTGTTCAGTTGAATAAAGCGGCTGCTGATTGGCTGCTCCTGCAGGTTCATGAATCAAAGACACGTCTGTGGCTCCTGGACGTCATCACGAGCCCTGAAGCACACGTCGTTACTCAGAGATCAGGTCAGATGGAGTCCCACTGAACTCGACGGCGTTTCAGGATTCAGACGAGGGGCTCAGGATCAAACATGAAGTAAAGCTTATTAAAACAACAACAACAGGGTGGCTCAGGGCGTGAGCAGGCGGCGCAGGTTTGATTCCCGACCTGTCGCCCTTTCCCGCGTGTCTTCCCCGTCTCTCTCCAACTATCAATAAAGCCACAAAAGGCCAAAAAATATACTTAAAAAAAGGAATAAAAACGCTGAAAGTTAAATTTCAAAGGTTTGAAAAGGCAGGCAGATTTTAAAGAGACGTTCCTGTAACAGAAGAGTCGGGATTCCCATCATCACTGATCTTCAGCCTGTGTGTTTGCACTCTTTAAGCCTCTAAAGCATCTTTAGTAAAGAGCTTCCTGCAGGAGCTCGACACAAAGCAAACCTGTGGTCTGAAAGCCTCATCGCTCCATTTGCTGCACATAAAGAATGAAGCAGAGGGACACGGAGACATGCCCCCCCTTATTGTTTATGATTCTAAAGGGACAAACTTCATATTTTATTCAGCGAGTCCTGAAACGAGCTCAGAGATCAGCTGTTTCTCTCAGACCCAAACAGAGGATGATCTGATGGGCGGCTCTGGGCTGATGGCTGGGAGGGACAGCAGGAGCTTCATCCTGATCAGACCTGATGGCTTAATGACCCCCCAGAATATAAAATATGAATAATTGTGCGTCTGCATAAAGCTGATTATTTAATGAGTCATTAAATATATGATCTGCCCTTTGACACTGGTAGTGTGAAGCGCTAAGAGAACATCAGCGCCTGATGACGCATCCCGACAGGTGTGCAGCAGGTGAGCTCAGTAACTTACTTTGTCGACGCCCATCTTTTTGAAGGCCACCTGCAGAAGCTTGAAGTTGTGGATGTATTCGTGCTCGAGCTTGGCACCGAACTTCACTTTCTTAAAAGGCACAGAGTTGGGAAACAGCATGTCCATGAACTGGCAGTAAACAGCACCTGCACACAAGGAAAAGGTCGTAGGACGGGACGAGTCTCTGGGTTACACAACACTGTGTCTAACACGCCTTTAATTACACAGCACCACATGAAAAGAAAGTGTACACACACACACACACACACACACAGGCACAGGCAGGCGGCGTGAAACAAAGAGGGGAGGTTACCACCAACTCATCACAGCCTGGAGCCGGAGTCAGGTTTACTTTGAGGTCAGGAGACAAAACTCAGAGCTGCTCAGCTGTTCTGGGATCCTCTCAGGCAAAATCAAAGATGTCTCACTCTGAATGTGTGCAGAGCAGTAACCATGGCACCCAGCCTTTCCCACAAATCTGAGGCGGGGCATGTGCACGCCATTTGACTGTTTCTACACCCTTAGTGACAAAAAAAATGATGGAGGAACAGAACGAGCGCCTGGTCCTCCTCCATCCCCGACTGCAGCTCTGCTCAGATCTCCGAGCAGCTGCAGGATCGAGGACCGAGTGAAGCGATTGTCCACATTAGCGTTGCCCTCAACACTGAGGACGTCTCGTCTGCTCCATAAAGAAACAAACCTTTAAGACTTTCACGTAAACATTTAACGCGTTAAACTTTGCACCTCTTTTTTCCACCTTTGATCTTAAAAACATTTTGTTTCCTCGTGATGGGAAGTTTCTGGCTGCTGTGAGTGAACCAGCAGAGTCTCTCACACGCTGACAGATACAGTGAAGAGTGTGAAACAGAAACAGGCACCGAAGGTCACCTGTGACCCAAACAGCATCAGTAACGACCCAAAAGGGGTTTAAATCCTAATCAGATCAGCTGTGAATGAACGACCTGGCGTTCCCTCCACGCGGCGCTCAGGTGTTTGAGGGGGCGAGGCTTACCTGAGCACAGCATCTCTATCTTGGTGAGGTTCATCTGTAGAGACTCGTTGATCCAGACCAGCATGTCATGGCGACTTAAGTTGTCACTGGTCACTGAGGTCGAGTAGACGTTCACAGCCATCGTCGGTCACCTGTCGACACACACAGGACGTTTACACGAGGATGTGTGAGGGCAGACGGAGGTGTTCCTGTCACTTTAAACCGTGTCGATGACACGATGGAGGAAAACAAACTCTGAACTTCTGCTTCTTATCATGACGTGCAGTTTACAGACGGCAGGACTCAGGACCAGTAAACACTCACATGTGAGCAGCTTAAAGGTGAAATATGGATAAAGGCGGCTCGAGCTGCCTTTGGGTATCTGCTCTACTGCCTGCTGCTCGCTCTCGTCAGATAACAAGCTCCACGCTTCAGTCAACACTTAATCTGCCGAGACTGAGATACAGATGCAAACGTTGAAAATGAGCACAATCAGACAAAGCATTTATCTGCAGCAGAAGCAGCTTTTCCTGGGTCAGCAGCAGAAATGAGAAACAGTGAAAAGCCGTTTCTGCTCATGTCACATCGCTGCAGCATGTCCTTCATCCCCCACCACCTCCACGCTGTTCTGCAGCTCCTCATTCTGTGCATCTCAACCCTCCAGCTCACTGAGGATCTCCAGGCAGAATCCCGGTCTGACCACGGGATAAAACCCTCCCAGGACAGGAAGCTGAATGAAGACCGGTGCAGTAGAGGAGGAAAGACGGGACGTCTCCAGAGGAGAACTGATGCAGAGGACCTCCACAGGTGGATTATTACAAATGTTGAAATACGTGAGGCAGGTAGAGTGTGTGAGGTAAGCAGTCATGTGTCTCTCAGCTGATGCTATTGGTCGATGGCACTTAAGGTTGCTTCATAAACTTTGTGAGATTCGGAAACTGCGTCATCATTACGACGTTTCCAGCTGTTTACAGCCCTCAACGAAACAGGAAGCGGAACACGCCGTGGGCGGAGCCAGATACGATACGGTTCCGATCAGCTAATGAACATGATCAATAATTTTCCTCATGTATCTATACACTTGATAAATTCTAAGCTAGCCCTGAGGGATTAACCAACTTCTCTGAGGAGGCGCGGGGCTGTGGGGGGCCAGTTTCCCATTTTTTGGTTCAGAGGAACAAAAATAAAGTGATAAACTTTGAACTCTGATCCGGTTGGGTTCAGGTCAGAACTCGTTCAGGATCAGGTCGGTATTTAGACTGGGTTCTGGTCGGGATCAGGTCTCAGTGAAGAAGAGGCAGACTTATAAAACACCGCCTCGCCGAAGAAGTGACCTCAGCTACCGTTAGCGACGATTAGCCAAGTTAGCACAGCTCCGCGGCTCCAAACGGCGGATTTTGGCATGTAAGCTCATTAGCACACCCGGCTGTCGGTGCGGAGCCACACCGGCTAGTATCGGACACCTCCGTGTCACCAGTTAAACGCGCCCACACCGGCTGACCTGCGCCAGTCAGCGCGGACCCAGGCGGTCTCCCCGCCCTGAAGCAGCGCCCGTTAGCTCCAGTTAGCTTCAGCCGCTATCGAGTCAAATTCCCGCAGTTAAGAGCGAAAAGCGCTTCAACTTAGACCGAAAGCGGCCGTTGTAACCGGAGCCTCGCCCCGCTCCGCCAGGTCCGAGGCTCCGGGATCCCACGGTTCCGGTCCCGTAGCTACATGCTAACCACGAAGCTAGCAGAGCCCGCCGCCCTTATCCAGATGCTTCGGGCCGGCACCAGACCTACCTGCAGGCGGCTTTCTGTCGCGGTTCTCGGACTGGGAGTGTTTCTTCTTCTCGGCCGTGAAACTATCTCATAAAAAACGACCTGCGCTCGTTTCGCTGTTTGTTACACTTCTGCTTTCTTCTCTTCTTCCTCACGTTCACTCTGCCGGCAGCGGAAGGAGCGGCGCGATGGCGTCACGACGTAAAGGGTAACGCCTAAACGTCAGCACGTCGGGGGGCGGGCTACGCTGCGAAAGAACCCGGAGCTGTAGTGCCGCATAGAGGTTTCCTCAGATGTCCAGATGCCGCTAACAGCTAAAGACCATGTAGTCATGGAAACAGCGTTTAAACTGTGAATAAACCTCAGACTGAGCTTCCCCTCCTGCGGCACACGTCTATTCTAACATGAGAATTAGCAGTGAGGAAGCTTCAGGACTGGACTTGTTGCACAGGTATCATCCTGTCACGGTACCACACTGGAGTCCACTGAGCTCCTGAGAGCGACCCGTTCTTTCACTGATGCTGGTAGAAGCAGTCTGCAGGCCCACGTGCTGGTTTATACACCTGTGGCTGTGGTATTTCCTCAGTCTGAACTAATACAGAGACCTGTAATACTCCACATGCTTTCCTGCTGACCCTGAAGGCAGCACGAGTCCAGACTCACACTAAGCGTTTCTCCAGTCCTCTGCTGTCCTCTGGTCAGGCTGGTTCCGGTTCTCAGCTGCTGGGAGGGGCACCTGCTATGGTCTTCTGCTGCTGGGAGGTTTGATGTGTTCAGAGATGCTCTTCTGCATACTTTGCTTGTCAGCGGTGCTTATTCGAGTTCCCGGTGCCTTCATCGCAGATGGAAGCAGTCTGTTCATCGTCCTCTGGCCTGTGGAAGCAGCAGCTGTCCCAGAGCTGCAGCTCGCTCGATGTTTCCTGTTTCAGACCTGCCCACAGACGGCTGTGTGGAAAATCCCAACACATCAGCAGTTTGTGACCAACAAACGTTCAAAGTCCCATTTCTTCCCCATTCTGATGAACCTCAGGTCATCTTCACCATGCCTCAATAGATCGAGCCGCTGCCACGTGATTGGCTGATTAGACGAGTCCAAGAGCAGCTGAACAAAGTGGCTGCTGAGCGTGTTAGTCCTTTATGCCATTCATGAACTCAATCCCCAGCCTGTTTATGGTTACAGTACCGTTATAACAAAGTAAATCTGTGATTATGCTCATGGTTGATCACATGATTCTAATCATTTATAATTACAATCAAGTATCAAACTAATCTTACTAACTAATCTGTATCTTAGCCTATGCACCGAATGGGAGCGGCCCTCCAATTTCATTGCACAGCTGTATAATGGCAATAAAGGCTATTTTATTCTAATCAGAGTAATGGAAGAAAACATGAAGTTATGATGAGCTGACGGGAAGCGATTGTGTGTGTGTGTGATTGTGTGCTTGAATAAATGTGAGGCATATTAAGGGGGGGCGGTGCATTATGGGTAAATGAGTATAAGAGCGGTTTGACACCCCCCCCTATCCTGCAGAAGGGAGGAACACCTGAAGAAGGGATCTAGGAGTTGGCGGTCCAATATGTAAGGTGTGAAAGGGGCGTGGCCTGTTTCCGTGCGGGACTGAGGAAGCTGGTGTTTGTCTCACTGATCCACACCAGGTGGGAATAAAAACATGCGCTGCTGCACCTGAGATCATAAAACACAGCAAACTGCTGCTGTCACTAGCCGAGGCTCAGGTGAGGACGCCCGCTGACTCAGAGCGCCTCTCTGGTGGGCGGAGAAATGAGAAGCGAGCGCCATCTACAGGCTGCAGGTTCAACTGCAGGACAAAGGAGAGGCTGTTCATCAGTGTGACTCACTTATGTTCTTTCACTGATAAATTTTAAGTTAACATATTACAGCTCAACTGTTCAACAATCAGATACCAAATGAGTTAAACGGAATCAGGTACATCCTCCACCTGTGAGCATGCTCAGTCTGAGAAACACCAGCAGGATTTAAAGTGGAGCAGCATTTGGACTGATGCTGATGCAGTTTTCTGAACTTCACACCAGTCTGACGGCCTCCCACATGCACCAGCGGGGGGGGGGGGGGGGGGGGGGCAGAACACCCGCGTTGTCCAACCCCCACCAA
>VOQJ01007696.1:1128-11915 GCA_015052665.1 Apistogramma diplotaenia
AAAACCTCCCCCAAAAAACAAAAACACGGGAAGAGGTTGGGGTTGGTCCCCAGAAAGATTTGCCTATGGGGGGAGGGGGGGGGGGGTTGTAACAAAAAACAGATGTAAACTGACAGGAAAAAAAAGTATCGCTGTGGAGTAAGGACGAAGGGGAAAAAAGGCAACGAGGAAGAAGAAATTATTAGCAACAGAATAAAAGAAGGCAGATCTACAAGCATAAACTATTTGAAAGAAAGTGAGTGAGCAAAAAGACAGCGCGCCTTAAAGATCACAACAGACAGTGGGCAGTGGTTTCTTTTGTAGCTGTCAGTGGGCTGAGTGGTTTCTCTCAGAGTGTTGGGTGTTTGTGCTGCACAGGGTGCCCTGTCTGCTTTGCCACTGGGACCTCTGTTTGTTTAAAAGGCTTGCCTGTCAAACAGAGAGTGCCACCGAGAGCCAGACACTCTGCTAAATGACTCTGACAGCAACCCTAATCAGAGGCTTTGCACATTGCTGCAGGGCCTGGAGGATCCATCATAACCCAAGCCTAAATATTTAAAGTGCTAAACTTTCCAAAGGTCAGGCCTTTCCATGCATGCCAGGGCGACATGTGTCAGAAGTAGGAAGAGAGGAGCTGAACAAGAGAGAGACAGAGGGACATGGGGAGAGAGGCTGTGGTTAATATGCTCTATTCCCTTCTTATTTTTATTCTTCCACATTCCTTTTAGGCAAGGGATCACAAGCAAAAGGCACCCCCCCCCCTTTCTTTTCTTAATGCCCTGGACAGTGAGTGATTTGAGACTTTGGTCTTCATTCAAACTGGTGGAAAGAAAATCCACAGAGTGCAAATTTAGGTGATGATTTTACAAATCTTTGGTACACTCTTGGATATTTATGCAAATTAGTGCATCTTTGGTTTGGAAATGTAAGCGTGACACTAATGGAGACAAAAAAAAGAATATTAATGTAAGTAATCAGCCCACACAGTTTTATGGTGATATCTATTACTTGTTATTTTTTTCTTACCTGTGAATTATATTGGTTAAAAAAATGTACTTTTTTTTCTCCTCTCTCGTCGCCTGAACCAAAAATCTCCACATCAGTAGAATTTACAACTACCATTCTTATTCTTTTCTGTATTCAGGAGGTTTTTACAGAGGGGGTTTAGTGCTATATCATTCAGAGCCTGATTAATAGAACTGTTTAATCCTAAAAACCGTGACAAAAATTGACTTTTTCCGGCTGTTGGTATGTTGGAATGATACAAGAAAGAGACATCCAAAAATCCTCCCTGTAAAAACCTTTAATGTATCCACAAAATAGAACAAAGCCAATATTCCAATCTTTGTTCTAGATATATAGACATCAGAGTAAATTTAGACAGATAATACCTTATTTGCATATGTAAATATTTCAGAAAACTTGTAACAGATCTTTTTTTTTTCTTAATGTAAGTAAGCAATTGAGGAAAACTCATTGTGATGTACTGAGAAAAAAAAAAAACCCCGCTGACCTCTATCTCCACTTTAGATTTTTTTTGCCTCTGGCAGTCACGACAATAGACTCAGATTCACCAGAAATCTCTTGAAAAATCAAAAATGATGATGTTTCAAAACCTTGGAGAGAAATAAAAAAATCAGGCTTCCAGGCAGCCGCGAGTGAATTGTCTGGCAAGTGCAAGCTGAACTCACCGAAGATGAGTGAACCTTTTCAACTACCTGACCAGAACGGGATTTCGAAATTCCAAGTTGCTCCTTCTAGCTGATGTCAGAGCTTAAGGTTAGGATCTAAGGTGAGGTCAGCGCATGAATGTACAGGAGTTGTGTAAGGCCCAGTAAAGTCCACACCATCTCATTTTCCTGAACTTGGCTTTCAGTTTATGAGTGGATGGGCGTACATCATTGTGGAAGAGAACACAGAGTACTTCTGAGTCCACACTCAATCAAACAATGTTCCTTGATATGAAGAGAAAAAAACACGAGGAATGCGAGGAGTCAAACGCCGATTAGACACGAACTAAAATAAAAGTTCCATAAAGACAAAGCAGCAAAGAAAGTTACTGTAGTAGCTGGTAATGGATGTTGTACATTAGATCAGCTGACTTAACTGGCAAGTTCACAATACAGGCCAGTGGGGGTCGTTTCTTTGACTCGATTTCCATTGAGAAGCAAACATCCAATTCAATTTAGATATGTGCCTTAGCTAGGCAATAAGCCAGAGGGAGATTGTAACTGACAGCCATTGGACAGCTGGCAGGATTTGAATATTGACGAGACAGAGACTTGACAGAAAGGATTATGCTCTACCATCTGACTTACTAGCCACTACACTGATCCATTCTATTGTCAGATCAACTTAGTGTCAGATCTACAGTATGTCCGCGTGGTGCGGTGATGCCACTCAGTATTAGACCCTACCTGAGAGTCATCTCAATTCAAAGTGATGTCCACTCAAAAGCTACAAGACACTCGCTGAGGCAACAAGGACAAAAAAATAAATAAAAAGAAGAAGAAAACTATCAAAGCAAATCCATTTTCAAGTAAACATTTTTAACTGCTCTGCCTAATAGAAAAATGTAAACAGTCATTGATTTATAATACTTTGGAAGAATTTGTCCTCTAAATCTCTGTCAATCAAATCTAACCAAAGGATACATTTAGATTTATGCAATTTTGAGATCAGACATTAAAAGCGAACTAACTGAATGAAACATTTGGGTAACTCTCTTTTTTTATGTTGGGACTTCAGAAAATGTAACATTTAGATGTTGAAATATGTATGGGGGTACAGTATGAACATGTGGGTCAAAACGCAGTCTTACCCAAACTGTATCACACCATGTCCTCCACGCAGTACACACCTTCCTATCCTGATGGCTGCAGACATGTAAGGTTTCCCAGACCTCCTCCTCCACCTGTTCTGCTGAGACTCTGACGTGTTTCAACACAGTCAAGAGACATGATCTCTCTAGCATGACCTGGACCCGGTTCTTCTGCCAGCTGGACACGACTGAAACACCTTACCTACTGTAGGAGGTGTCCAGAAGATGTCCTGATCAGCTGCCCAAAGCACTTCTTTTGATGTGGACTACTCAGAACCCTCCTCGAATGACCAATCTCCTCACCCTGTCACTAATGCTGAACCTAAAGAGCCTTCAGAGCTCATTTCTGCCACTTGCATCTGCAATTGTATTCTATTGATCACTACCCACGGGTCATGTGTGGGAACATAGATTAACCAGTAATTTCACAGCTTCGACTTCACGCTCAGACAAAAGATTGAGTGCAGGTCCTGCAGTGTCAATCTCCTGCTCCAGTGTCCCCCTCCCCACTCATGAACAAGGCGCCAAGTTACTTGAACTTCAGGCAGACACTCTTCCCTTACCCACAGTGGGCAATCAAGCTTTTTCTTCCTAGGAACCAAGGCCTCCAATTGGGATGTTCTAATTCTCATATTTCCCATTACGAGTTCAGTGATTAAAAAAAATGTTTTTTGAATTGCTTTTGTGTCGTCGGGTTGGAAAAAAATTGTGTCTATTATGGGAAAGTAACTTAGTTATGTTGTGCAGAGCTGGTAGGGCTTCTGGAGACGATACACGCATTTATATCTGCTACAAGAACAATGTATAGTAATGAATAACAATATTTGTTTAGTAAAATCATTCTTAGGGTTTGGGTTGTGTATACATCACTGCGTGTGTGTTTAAGGGCCTATTTTGTGTTCGTGCAAGACACCATTTTATTATTTGTAGAAATAAGACTATACATCATGTGACCACATATTTCAAATCCCCACTGCATGGCAGTTTCAAGCTCTGTTCTCTCCAGTTATCCAGGGGAAAGTTTGAGTAAATTTGCAGTGGCTTAATTACTGAATAATTTAGACCATGCTCCAAATTAATGTAGACATTTCCATATTAATGTGTTTGCCTACCGATTCCACAGTTATTTGTACTGCGGACAGGAGGGTAGCAATTATCACAGCATATCATAGCAGTTGTTCTGATATTTCAGACATCATTAGCCTGCTTGTCCACCACACTGTGACTGCGAGTGCTAGTCTAAATGTACGGTTTGGTACCTTCCTCAAACAGGCTCGCCATGCCCCCGTGGGCGAGATCCATCATGCTCCGGGAGACAAAAGGGCGAGGGGCCTTGTTTGTGTTCCGTGAGGTGATGTCCAAGTTAGAATTCTGCTGCTGCTAATACATTATTATATACAGTAAGGACAACAGCAAATAAGCAAGCACCTGCCAAGTCTACACAAGTGTCTGCTGGTCAGTGCAGCCACTAGCTGACTGCTTCACACAGACACTGAGTTCTGCATGTGTCCCAGGAGGTTGACAGCTCTTTGCTCCTCTTATCTTCCATTCTGCCCCTTGTTTTTTTTTGGGGTTTTTTTTTACAGTATCCTACCTCTCACTTCTTTTCTTCCTCCTCAGTCTCCCAACTGTTTGGCTCTTGTTAGGAGCTTGGCTGAGCAGGCTGGCACCTTTCACTTAAACAGCACCCCAGAGGAAGTTGTAACACTGAGAAAGGTGAACTTGTGTATGTGCCTTTGTGTGTGTGTGACCCCTCATACTTGCCATAGTAAATCATTACAGCGAGGCCCTTCGTTAGGAAGCCAACCACCTTGGCAGCTTTCTATCCAAGTCCTGTGTCTGAGTCTCTGTCACAGCCTCTCAAACTTCTCCCAACATGGCGTATTATTTCCATGATGAAGCGAAAATTGACTCCAAATATATTGCACCCTTTTTTTATTCCATGTGTTCATAATTCATGCGGGTACATGTTTGGTTTGTGATCGTAACAGTACATCCTTGAAAATGGATGCAAGACATTTTATACATATCTAGGCCATATAATTCATGGCCACCTGGTCCCTTTTTCCATCCTCCAACTCCTGCATGTTGCTGTTGTAATAAAGGGAGACAACATCAGTTGGGCAGTCCATAAGACATCCATTCAAACTGGCAGATAGGCAGGTACCTGTTAACAGCTCCAGAGTGCCTGTGTGTTTCTTGGATCAAACATCTCAGGCAATTTGTCTTCTCCAATGAGCCAGATGGAGTACAGATAAGGACAGGACACAGAAATTAACACACACTTAACTAATGTAACAACAGCAGACCGAAATGGAAATGACAGCATGCAAAGATGTCTGCGGATGTGAGCTCCTGACTCTTTGCGGTCTGTCCTGAATGTTTCCTTGATTATTGCTTTTGATATTTCTTAATAGTTCCTTTGTATTTAAAGCAGTGTCTTCACTCACTCTCTCATCAGTTCATCATGTTTCCCTTGGCAATCTCATCATGAGCGTTTTCATGTAGCCAGTTCACTTTGTTCGCTCTCAGTCCATCCAATGCATACAAAGAGCCTCAATGTCCTCCGTTCTCTGCCTTCTGCTGCGGTCTGCCACAACAAAAACACCACTCTCACCATCACCATCAGTCTTTCTCTACAGTCCACTTGAACCTTCAGTCCAAACTTCTCCGTCACCACAAGATCTGCACAGTCTCTGCTTCCTTTCAAGAATCATTATTGAAGCACACAATCTGCCTCAGCGTCTCGAGTCTGGATTTCGGTCTACTGCTTTAAACTTTGTCACGAAATGCATAAAATATAACTCATAAATTAATGAGCAGAAGATGATTCAGAAAAAAAAAATCTGTAGATTTTGCCCTTATCACACGAGTACAAACGCAGAAAGCACTCATTCACTCACACAGAAGCCCCTACTAAACAGCCTACAGAGGGAGAAAAAAAAAGTTGTTTGTTGTTATTTCACCACAGTTTGCTACCAGGAAATACTATATTACTTATTCAATACGCTGTCATTTTTGCATATACAAACTGTAAAATCTACAAAGAAGCATTGAGGACGGGGAAACTGCAGCTTGCTTGCATACAAAGCCTCACTCGCAGACACTAATCTGGCAAAACATCTGTTCAAACCCAGCGAAAGACTGTGTCATAGCTTACCTTAGTAAGTTTTTAGTGTATTTGAGAGACCGAGTCCCAAAAAAAGGAAGAAACACTGGAATAAAACTAAAGTTTGTAAAGCAGATCAGAAAATCAACTACAACATCGAGGATAATGAAGAAGATACAATGTAGCACCTATTCATAGGTTAAGCATCTGACTGATGGGAGTTTAGGTATTTATCAGCATTTGTTCACACACAGTCCCCTTAATAAGGTCTTGTCACGGCGTGTTAATGTGGACTTCAGCTTTAGAAGCTGGACAAAAGGCTTCACATTTGATTCTAAAATACTTTGGTACACAGAGGAGTGTTGATTAAAGTGCCCAGGTTCTGTAGCTGCAAAAGAAGCCCGAATTGTCACCCCTCCGCCACCGTGCTTGACAGCTGGTAGCTGGTATGAGATGTTTGTGCTGAAATGCTATGTTTGGTTTCTGCCAAATGTGGCTCTGTACATTATAGCCAAACATCTCCACTTCAGTTTTCTCCCTCCAAAGAAAGACATTGTCCCAGACGTCTTGCAGTTTGTTCACACGCAGCTTTGCAAAGCTAAGCTGTGCTGCCATATTCTTTTTTTTTAGGGAGAAGAGGCTATCTCATGGCAGCCCTTCCAAAACAAACTACACTTGCCCAGTCTTTTTCTATTTGTACTGTCATGAACTGAGAAATGTGCCTGAGATGTAGCTCTTGGGTTTTTTTGCAATTTCTCTGAGCATTGCATGGTCTGACCTTGGGGGGTATTTGCTGAGACATCCACTGCTGGCAAGATTGCGGCTTTGTGTTAACACATGCTTCTGCTTTTACAGAGGTGGTCACACTTGCTGATGATCAGTTAATCAAGGGCATCAAGTAACACCTGGCTGCTACTTACACTCTTAAATTCTATGGCGGCAGTAAGGATGCACTTTCTTTTTCATGACTGTATATACAGCCTAAACACCAGACTAAATGGATACTTACCAGAGAACAGGTTAATCTGAGAAACACTTAAAAATGTACAATAAAAAAAAAATCATTCCACATCCTTGATGTCAGCAAATACAATAAATTTGCTTTGAAGTGTGGAGAAATTAGTGTTATCCAAATATGGGCAGTTGGTGTGGAAATTCTCACTAAAGGCCATGCTGTAAATGCATGTATCCAGGCTCCATTCATAATGACATTATTAGATATGGGCTCCTGTGGTTTTGCCGGGCCTGCAATGAACCGATTAGTCCAGGCAAACATTGATCTCACCTTTCTATGGTGTGTGTGTGAGAATTTGTGTGTATGTGTGTGTCTTTCCGTCTGTGTGTGTGCGTGCGTGTGTGTGTATTAGTCCTTGGCTGGGGGTGCTCTGCCATTGTCTATCAGATCAGGGCCTTGTTCTCTTACCATTTCAAACAGTTCATTTTCTACCCTGCTAATGGCAGTTTTAGGGGGTTAAAGAGATAAATAAATCCTCACTGTCACCTCATTTAAAATCAAATGCCACTTAATTACAGCTGTATGTTTTTCAAACACTTTGCATAATTTATTGTTCAGTTCCATCCTAATCTCCAGATCCTTATCACATGTGCTCTATTTTACCCCCTCTATCCTTATAATAAAATTATAATGCTCCCTCTCTCGGTGTTTCTTTCTCTTTCTTGCTGCCAACAGCAGTGTGAAAGAGATAAGGGAAGCGATGAAAAGACGTTTTTAAGTTGTGCCTCACCTTGTAGGGATTTGATGCTGTAAAGGTCTATTGTCAACTCAGGAGAGCATACATGCACACTCTTACACACAGCCCTCTGGCAGTGTTGCTTTTCTTACAAACAAAATACAAACATTGTCAAATTCTATGAAAAGAGCAGGGTAACATCATTGCTCATGATCTGGTTGAAGGCACGCGTCTAACAAAAAAGAAAGAATACAAACATGACACGCTGATTGGAATTTTTTTTAAAACCTTTTCCATATCATATTTAGAAGTTTATGTTCTGCACATGTATTACACACGCCAGTGTTTTCAATCATTTAAAGATCTAATGTACCAGAAACAAGTAAGCACATCACTGCCACAATAAAAGCCCTAAATGGAAGTGGAAATGCACTAATATCTGTCTTGCTTTATGGAAATTGCCTTCATCGATGCCGGATCCTGTCAGCTGCTGTTTCTATTTAGTCAGAAAATGGTGAAAAGGTTCTGTCTTTTGTGATGTTGCACACAACTTGAGCCGTTTTCGCGTATGCTCTGCAAGCCCCGAGCCTGAGCATGAGAACACAAATGTCTGAATCAGTCAGATCGGACTTTATCCTGCAAGGTCCTTATAAGAAATATCACAGTTATTATTATTATTATTATTACAATTTGAAATAATATGGAGCAATATGCAATTTTTTATTTATTTACTGTACTGTACATTTTACTTAGGACACTAGTCAATGGGGTCACGAGTCTGAAAAAAGTTAACACGGGCTTTTGGTTATCAAAAGTATATGTCTGTTAATTCTAATGGCAGACCTTTCTATTAAACAAATTCATCAAAATGCAAGTTGGTACTAGGAGTTCATTATGTGCAAACAAGGGTACCTACTGTAGTGGCAGCTTTTCATGTTGCCACGTTGGATTTTTTTGAAAATATTTTTAAGAACTACAGTTTTTGGTCAGAAAAAGAGATCATATTTCAAATGCTGCCAACACTGTGTATTATGGACTACTGTATATCCTCAAGTCGTCCAAAAATATCGTATTATTTAACCACTCACATATGAGTTAATAACCAAAAATGGTGTGTTTCCTATAAGTGAATACAGCTTTTCAGCACGATCCCAGTTACCATGGTGAATTAACTGCCTGGCCCTCTCATCGCTGTATGCAGTTATATTTTTTTATGGTTATTTTGATCACAGATAATGTTAGCTGACATTAGATCACATTAGTTAGGGCAGTGCTTGTAACGGGTCATTAATAAAGAGACAAGTGAAAAAACCTGACATATACAAAACAGGCAGAGAAGTAAGGGTTCACAGTAAATAATATTAGGAAGTTAGTGTGGGAACATACATTTCAGTATGCATTCGTGCATTTGCATTCAAGGAGCATAATGCATTACATAGCTGCAGCTGCTGAGGGCGGTGGTACAGTGATTGTCCAGCAGCACTCTCGATCAGAATACAGATGCAATCCTTACAATCAGTGGATTTTGATTTATAAGCATTTTTATCTTTCAACTAAGTGTAAGAAGTAAAGCAGTAATTTAAAAAAGCAAACAAAGGAAGCATCATCCTTTTTTTCCTGGTAAGAAATTGTTATGAAAGCAAGAACAAGCTCCAGCTATTACTGATTCAAAAGCAGAACGCAAGTCCCAAGCATTTCATTGTGAAGTTTAATGTATTTAGATCCAACTAGAGACAGGCCACACAAGCCAGCGCAGACTATAAATGATGTAATATATGGCATACATTTGTCTCTGTACAATTCATTTTAAACAACTATAATTAAACCACACATTTACATGGTAGCTAATCTTGTCATTAGCACAACAAATAGAACTTATCAGTTGGAAACGCTCCTTATCTGTTCAACTTTGGCTAAAAGAAAAGAAAAGAAAAGGAAAAAGAAAAGAAGCCTAGGTCATAACAGAAGGGAGTCGGCGGATGCTGAAATGTATTAGTGCGCATAGGTCACCAACTTTCTGTAGAGTCAATCGCTACAAACAGTGCATTGAAAGCTTCATTGAATGGGTTTCAATGGTGACGAGCTACATCCAAGTCTTACATCACCAAGCACCATGCAAAGCACTGGATGCAGCGGTGTAAAACACAGTGCTACTGGACTCTGGAGCAGTGGAGTTGTGTTCTCTGGAGTGACAAATCACCTTCCTCCATCTGGAAATCTATGACTATGGGTTTAGCAGTTGCCAGGCGAACAGTACTTATCTGACTGTATTATGTAAAGTTTGGTGAAGGGGAAATTATGCTGTGAGGATGTTTTTTGGGGATTTGGGCCCAGCCCCTTAATTTCAGAGAAAGGATCTCTCATGCCCCCAACTCAGTGGGAATGGTTTGGGGATGGCCCCTTCCTGTTCCAACATGACTGCACACCAGCGTACAAAGCAAGGCCCATAAAGACATGGATGAGCGAAAGTGGTGTGGAAGAACTTGACTGGCCTGACCTCAAACCGTTAGAACACCTTCGGGATGAATTAGAGTGCAGACTGTGAGCCAGGCCTTCTCATCCAACATTATTGTCTGACCTCACAAATGCACTTCTGGAAGAAAGGTCAAAAATTCCCATAACACACTCCAAAACCTTGTGCAAAGCCTTCCCAGAAGAGTTGAACCTACCCGTTATAGCTGCAAAAGGTGGGCTGACATCACATCAAACCCTACGGATTAGGAATGGGATGTCACTCAAGGTCACACGTGTGTGAAGGCGGACGAGCAAATACTTTTGGCAACATTGTGCACCGTCAATGAATGTTATGTCCAGATGAATCTTTCTGTTCTACTGACTTTAAAGCAGCAACATTACAAAACTCAGTAATGGATGGGAGGAGCATGCAGTTGTGCATCCTCTCTATAGCCCTTCCATCCTGCGCCAGTCAATGGACTAGACAGGTTGGGGCTTAGTGTATCACACAAATCCCACGGCTGGAGAGCACAACAGACAGATTCAAGTCAATAGGAGGGTGCTGCTTTTGAATATTCACTCAAATGTTCAGTGGCAGGCAGCATGTTAATTAACATTAAAAGTTTGACACGGATTTTCAAGAATGAGAGAGGAAATAAAGAAGCTGTATCTGAGTGTGTGCTGTGATTTTGGTGTTGCCCGTAGGTGAGAGCTGTTTTTCTGCCCCCCCTCC
>VOQJ01007698.1:5515-19114 GCA_015052665.1 Apistogramma diplotaenia
AGTGAGTGTAGGCTGTCAGCCCGCTGTTTACCTCAGGTGTATATGCTAGGTCTGCACACCCGTTCACGATGGAGGACACTGTAAAACTTTGTGAATGAAGTGTGATGCAGGTCAATGTGTCAGTCTGTGTCTGATTATAGACTTTCAGAGGGAAAGTGTGATTTTTAGGACACTGGAGTCTAACATTAGCTGGCATAATATTAGCTTATAACCAGCTGTTGTTCTTTTTAAGCTGGCTTGTTGTCAGCTGTCTGAAGACAGGAAGGTCACACGTCTAATCTGCTGACAATAAGTAACTGTGATAATACTGGGAATAAATAAGCATGTTTACGTGCATTTTCATGTGTTAGACTGACTTCAGTTCAGAAGATAAGGCTTGAGGGGAGGAGGAAGAGGATGAGGCTTTATCCAGATGATGGCACCTTCTTAGATGATTAAGCATAGGTATGCTCCTTCATATCTTGAGTTAGAATTTGCCTCCATGGCATGCAAATGCCTACAAGTTCTCGTCTCCTCCCCCTTTAGCGTACTACGTATGTGTCCGGTCTCTAGCTACATACATACATGCTGCTATATTTAAGATAATGGGGCAACACAGTGGCTTCCACAAACTGGCGCCTGCTCCTATTTATTTTTAGTAGATTAATTCAAAGTTTATGATAAAGCATCAGTTTGCTGGATGATGTAATTACACACTAAAAAAAAAAAAAACAGCCGACTTTACCTTTAAATCGCCTTTCTTCCTGATTCGGGTGCTTGTGTGAACTTGTGCAGGTCATCTTGACCAAGTCATCATGAATTCACTGAGTTGCTGCCATATAGCCAACTAGATATTTGTGTTAATAGGGATTGAGTGCATTTCATTTGTATAGCTGTGGATTTGGCCATTGCACAACTAGTAAAGATACTGTGCAAGGAGAATATAATACACTATAATGTAAATTTAGCACATTTTTTATCTGCTGCATTAAATACTAAATAATGGAAACTGAAATACAGTGCTACAAGGATAAGTAAAGAAATAAATCTCCACAGCGAGGGAGATTGTTTTTCTAAAGATCACAGTATGATGAAGCAATGAGTCGAATGCCTCCGCTTCTGTCAGTCTCGACAGGCAGCTGATGACCAGCACTCTCTGGGGCCACTGTTAGACTTCATTACATTATGGCTGTTAATTATAAATCTCTACCCAACTGGGCTCAGATGGCCTAAATGTGCCATAATGGGCCTAGCTTGAAAATGACAGTCCATTGTCAGACTGCGTGGATGAGAATGCACCCACTTACCAGCTCTTAATGAATTTGTTTCAAACCCCTCTTCGCTTTATTGCGGAAGAAGGGAACACTTGGATAATATGAGCTTTTGCATTAAGGGGATCATCTTTATTGCCCAGAAAAATCCACCTGAGAATGAAATAGCACAGCACAGCTCATCCAGACAAAGCTTAATTGCATCTTTAGACATTATCTGTTGGCATAAGACATGATGTATATACAGCAAGTCATACATGACACACATTTAAACCGTCATTTTGCTGCTACATCTGTTTTATCTCATCACAAAAAAAGAAAACAAAAAAACCATACACATTATTAGTGTCACAGTACCTTGAGTTAAACAAGGAGCAAGACTTTATTTTGTGTACGGAGATTCCTTCCCGAGTTTAATCCCTTCATTTAACATGTGCAGAAAAAGACAGAAAAACTACTCTTCACACGAAACACACTAACAGATTAGCAGAGCGCCATCACCAGTTTCCCCAAACTTTATGGCTAAAAGGAAAAGTAGTGCACAAATTTTATCCTACATAGACTTGTATCATAGAAAAGACATCAAGCGCCTCCCTAATCCAGATTATACAGTATGGCAGCCATTTTTTTTTTTGTTATTTTTTTTTTTAAACATAGTTAAAGTTATATCTACGGGTCTACACAGCTCTACGACATTATGATCTTCAAGTACAGACTCCACTGTTAATCATGTTGTCTTTCATTTTTAATGATATGGTATAGATATCAGTGCTGTAGCAGAGAAGCTGGTAAAAAAATTATATTACAATGATATCATTTAAAAATCTTTAAAAAAAAATTATTCACTGCAATTGCTCATTAATGCCATATTTAGTAAAAGAAAAACAAAAGAGCAGAGCCACTTTTTAAATAAATATCACTTCAGTTGCATCATGATATACTCTTTCCCTGAAAATATCTACTAAACTCCAGATGCCAGTTCTTGTTGTATTAGGTGCTGATCGTTTAATCGCTTCCATTTAGTCACTGATGTATGAAAGTAGTGAATATATATATATATAAGATATTTTTGCAATAAACCACAGAGCAGGGATGAAGGTTTACATGAATGCCTTACAGGCCACATCCTATTATTGTGGATATTTGCTGGTATTATTCAATAATATGAGTCTCTACTCTTTGGCAAGACTTACTCTAGTACCTCTTAGGACACATATAGCTTTTCCATAAAAAAAAAAAAAAGGGCAAACAAACCCAACTCATAACAGGTTCTCTAAATGCACAAGAATGCAGATTTTACAGGCTTCAAGATGAATAAAGTAATCCATGAGGATTTTCAAGTATCATGTGGTCTGTTGAGAAAAGAAGCTCTAAGTTTGGCATGTAACTGTAGATATCTCTAGAAGGCGACTCTTCTGCTTTTAACGCCACCTGTCCATTTGTCTTCATCCTTTGAAGTAGGTCAGCACGCTTAACTCGGTGTTACAAACGGCAAAGACGACGACAGCTTTTGGCGCTGCGACACAGAATACCAGTTTTACAGCTTTCCTTTCCACTTTCATTTAATCTCTCACTGGTAGAAGGAGGGGTGTGGCTTTAAAAATGTTCCCGCCACTTGCAAATTCGAGACTTTACTGTCAAATGCAAGCTGATGTGGACCGAAACGTGGTGTGAAACCCCCATGATTACCCGTTATCCTTCTCTTCCTCACGTGCTAACCCCTGCAGGACGAAGATAATGGCTCTCTGTGCTCGGGTCAGGCTTTAGCCTCTAGAAGTTCGAGGAAGAGTTTGTGCATAGGCACACGGCCGTCCTGTTTGATGCTGCAGAAGTGCTGGATGGCACGAGCAGCTGTCTGACGGAGAAGAGGAAAGGTCATGATCATTTTGCCCGCTCGCCGAGGATCCTCTGGGTGGTGGGTGGTTTCGTAGTCCTGCAGGGCTCCGTGAAGGACATCCTGGAGCCTCTGAACTGCCTCTGAGTCTTCAATATGCATGGAGTCTATAAGGAGAGATCAAAGTGAGATTCTAAGTTATGTCAGGAAATTAAATTGTTTTATTGTGAAAAAAAGTGCAGGGAGTTAAAAGAATTACAAGAAGTGTACAAATACAGACTTTTAATAACAAGCATCATACCTGAGTTAGCAAGTGCAATAGCTTTGAGTACCACAAACTCCTCCTTCTCTAGCCCCATGGCTTTGTATTTCTTCACTAGTTGCAGGATGGCATTGTTGAGGTCTAGCAGCCCAGCTAACTTTGACTGCTCCTCATCCATAATGTAATCCTCAGCATACACCAGTTTGTCCTCCAAGGCCAGCGAGCGGAACACCACACGAAGAATCAAAATCTCCATCCAGCCGCTCTGCAGCAGACTCATCTGGTCTGCCAGAGAGAGTGAAGGGAAGCCTGAAAGAAAAAACACGAATAAAGAAAGATTCCCAATATGTTAGCTTACAGTCTTACAAGGCCCGGACAATAAGAGGGAACTTTTGAATTTCTGTGTAAACTTCATTGGATGGTGCTTAAGATTTAAAATAGAAATGCTTAATGAATAAACCCGCCTGATAAACTGACAACAAGTGGAAATACAGGATCCCCTATTTTAAAAGAATGGCCTCACTCATCCTGCCTGGTCCTCACTTCTTTTCTTTTGGAAGAATGGTCACTGAAGTACCGCTTTCGTAATTTAGTTTGCAATTTCCTTTTATTATCCATGCTGATCTTTAACTACTATTTAAATTCTGACTTTCCACATGACTTTCAACATGTGATAGATGCCTCAACTCAAATATAACTTAAATCCCGTCACTAAATGCAGCAATTACAGATCTTGGCCATTACAAAATTATACCAGTTTCATGAAAACATGACTTGCATCTGATAACGCTGGCTGTTGCTTTGGCTTGGAGGGTAAAGCGGGTCACTGGCTGAATCTCCAGCTCCACCAGTCCTCGTGATGGGAATGATCTTAAAGACCAAAATGCTGATGCATCAACAGTCTGCGAGTGTGTATGTGCATGTGATAAATAAAGACCTACATGTGGGAAAGGATGAATGGGTCTTGTATAATAAACCTATTTAGAGTGGTAAATAAGACCAAACACTCCACCACCACCACCACCAAAAGGAAAAAAACTGCATGCATCCGTTTGTCATAATTCAGCATCTACTCCCTGTAGTCAAAGAAAATGCTTCACTGGTTGCTGTACTGACCCTTGACACACAAAAACACGTTAATAGGCTACAGTGGGATTAGGCTTCTTATGGGTGTTCTTGCACTGTTTTCGAGTGGGTTCCAAATTTCATTAAACTAATTCAATTATTACATAATAAACCATCTGTAATGATTAACACCAATGGCAAACCAATGTCACCTCATAATTCTTGTGCCCGCATCATTAGAACGCCATATATATTGTTATATGCTGATGACACATCGTTGTACTTTGACAAAGCTAATAACTCATTTAGCTTTTTCTCTTAAAGATTCCCTCACTTGCTCGCATTCTGGACTGACTTGCTGTAAAGCTTAGCTTAGCATAAATATGGTTATCCATGCATATTAATATAAGTGATAATAGAGAATTTGCATGGAGCAGAAGGATTTTACACATAGGAAGGCCACACAGGAAAGGGCATTACAAAGGACAGAAGGAGTGAATAGGTGGTGAATCTAATTACTCTCTGTAGGACATACCTGCTTTGATTGACAATTACACCCCAAAGGAGTATGATTAAACCCACTCCCAGCCCCCGCATAAACCTACATGCACACACACACACACACACACACACACGTGCACACGTTTACTGTAATTAAACGAATGACTTTACAGACCAAGGGGAGAAGGGGGTGGTGTTTGTATTTTTGACACTATTGGTGATTGTTATCAGGATCCACTGCTCTTTACAGTCACCACAGGGACGTCAGTGGCACCCATTTCCCCCTCTATCGCTCCCTGATTGATTGGAAAAGCTGTCTGTGCACAATTTTATAGGCCAATGGAGAACAGTATGCCGGGGCAGGATCATCGATCAGAGAGCGAGACCTGCGTGAGTACATGTTTGAGCTTGTATGATGAAATCTTGAGCAATATATTGATAGATTTTGAGGTAAAGTTAAACTGTCGATAAATAGAAAAGATCATGCATTAAATGGACCAGGCAACGGTTTACTGAGAGCAGCAAGGAGGAGAAAAATCTTGCAAGTGTTTGGATCACATCAACAACAGCACATGGATAGTCACACCACAGTCACCCTTAAAGCACATTTGTTTGACAGCCAACTTGCATTATGGACTCAAAAAGGCCAAAAACAAAGAGGGCAGTTGGTCTTTAGCCAGCTCATCTGCCGGTCCGGCTCTCAGACTTCAGATTGCATCACTGTCAGTCTGCCTGATAAGAGCAGACACGGAGGAGGGGGAGCAGCCAGGACAGTAGCCACATCACACTCACCTCCCCCTGGGCAAAGAACTCAGATGGCCCGGGCCACTTTGCCCAGGACCCCGATTCTCTCAACAGTGGGGGCCGTGCGTCCTGCCACTCACCCAGAGCTGATGTGACACGGCCATTACGCTGCCAGGAAAGGCCAGTCTTTTTTTAAATACCCATATTCTCAGTGCATGTGTCTACATTTTCTCTTTGTTTCTTGTCAGCTGAGCTGTCTTTCTGTCTTTTACCTCCTCAGCTTGTTCCTCAGATGCTGCTGTCCTGTCTATTTGTTTTTGGTTGTTTGTTTATTATCTTGAGATGTCTGTCATGTCCTCACTGGCAAATCTCATCTTTGTCTTCATTCTTTTCGCACTCGTATTTTTCAGCCTGTCTGTCTATTATTTTTTGTTAAATTGAAAAGGCTGATCACATGATAACAGGGTGATGGCCAGATAGGGACTCAAAGCGGTGACTTATTTTATTCTCACTTGGAAATTCTAGATAATATGTTGTGGCTGAGCCTCATGGGCTCTGAATTCAGTGAAATGTTTAAGAATTTTAATACATTTATGTCTATAATGAATACCGCGCTCCTGTATCTCATGTATTTGATTGGAATTTTTTTTTTTAATCTGACACTATGGGTGCTTATATAATTTTATTGAATTTTTTTGTGACATTTCAGAAGTTTGAATAAAATGTGCTTGACACTTGATTGAAATCAAAGCTCCCCCCCCGCCCCCCCAGGTGGGTATGTGCTGCATGTGCACCGCTGCTCCACTCTCCCACTAAATCTTCCACTGGCAAAGGGCTACAAATACACCCATCACCCAGACTCCCATCTGTCTTGACAATAAAGAGGCAACAACAACGAGAGAAAGGCAGACAGTAGCAGCCCCAGGAGGTGAGACGTGGGGGTGGGGGCGGGCAATAACAGAACAATGGAAACGCTGATGATGGACACCAAACACCAACACTGACTCACATGGTTGCTTCATGTTCACTATGTAGGCGCAAATATGGAGGCGAACGTAGGTGAGAGAGGTGCACGTGCACCTGCTTTGTTTGTTTTGTAAACATATCATAGACGAGGCATCAACAAAAAAAAGGGCCGGGTGTTTCCCTGGTGATGTTTTGAGTGTGGATAAAGCAGTGAAAGAACATAAAGAAATGATGAGAAGACCGGATGGAAGTGGAATCAAGACAGATGATAAGACCTCTATCCTGCCGGAGCTGATGTAAATAATGATTCAGATAACCCGCACTCTTCTTTTTTAGCTCAGCTGTTTTCGAAGAAAAATACGAGCTATTGTCATAGCTTTGGCGTCGGCGACGACGACGTCAGCGTCTGCGGCGGTTCCACATCAAACTTTCACATTAGCCATAACTTTACCTGGGATGCTCAAATTCACACCATAGATGCATCTACCAAAAATCTGCGAAGAGTTCAAATCCCAGCGACCTTGACCTGAAGGTAAAGGTCAGAGGTTACTGTACCTTCTCTGAAAATCTTGTGAAGCTTGGGATGTTTAAATTCACACCATAGATGCAAACGAGACCCATCAAACTTCACACACTTGTTTGCTGACTTTACTAAGGCAGCACTTTGACCCTGCCAGCCCTCCCCCTGTCCGTCTGTTTTATTTGCAAATGTCAGGATCAACACTGATTTATAATAAAGCTTAAAAACATAAATGCGTTTTCACTGCGGGGCAGCGATTTTTAATGAACGGCAGCAGGCCGGTCAGTCAATACCAGAACATAGCAGGCAGCAATTTTTACAAACATAAAGTTATTTTCAGCAAAACGCTCTTCTCTGAGCGACTGCTGTGGTGATTGAATTTTTAAAGTATCAGCTTTAATGGGCTTTTTAAAAAAAATACTATTTTCTGATATATGAACTCAATGACTAAATGATTAAACACAGAAATTAACACATAAATGAATCAATAACGGAAGTAAAAGCCTGAAATGCCGTCCCTGTTTTCCACAGTTATTCCATTTTTACTTCAGCACCAATCTAAGTCCGTGTGCATACACTTCTGTATCACAGTGCTTTTATCATTCCTGGGTCTAAACCTGCATTATCAAAAGCAGATCCACTCTGCATACCTCTGCTGCACATGATTACAACCATCAACAAAGCTGTATTAATCCCACTAAGCTGTCAGAAAGCACTTCCCCTCTGCTTTCCACCTTTTTATTCAAAGGGAAAAAAAAAGAAAAAGAAAAGAAAAAAGCTCCGGACATCCTTCTGCTCTTCCTGTGTCAGAGGACAAGCTAAGTGTGCTCCAAGTGCCAGGAGGATTTCCATAATTCAGACTGCACAGGGAGACGCCTGCTGCCCAGGAAATGAATTAAAACTTCCAGGTGGCCGCGGCTCATCTGGCTGATATATTAGGAGCACACTTTGGTCAGCAAGGCCACAGCACGCACACACACACACACACACAGGAGGATGATGGACAGATAACACACAGCCGAGCCAACATTACCTCCCTCCTCTGGGCTTCCCGTGAGTGTCTTGGCCGCTACAAGTCAGAACAATCCCTCCACTGATCTTATTAGAGACTTAATGGAGCTAATGTGTGCGGCGGCTTGTGCGAGCAGAGCGAGTGAGACAGGTGGGACCGGCTGGAATCATACCTGGGATGTGCTTGGCCCAGCCAATGTTGACCACCAGCTCTCTGTCAGCCAGGTCGCACAGAGTGGTCAGAGCCTTGATGTCGCTCTCGGGTACTGTGGGATCCGGCATGGCGAAGATGCCCTCCGGCTCGGCCACCAGCAGCAGAGATACCACCTTGTTCTCCACCACTCCACCTACAGAGACTAAAATGAGTTGAGGTTTATTAATATTAGAACTTTTCTTTAGTTTTCAGACTTACATTCAGGCTGCTCACACTTATACTGTTTTTCCTCAATGAGTTTCTGCTCTGTAGTTTTCTGGGTGAAGTGCTTTTCTTGCCCTCCACCCCCAAAAAATCAGACTTCCACCTCAGGAAGTCGGAGCAGCCCGCACCACCTCAATTTAACAACTCAAGATGGTGGCAGTGCAATCGTAAAACTGTAAAACTCCTAATCCGTGCTGTCGCTGTTGTGCATTTCTAAGTCACTCTATCCACGAATATGCTGCAGTTGACTGTTTTGGCTCCTTTTCATATCTATAAGAAATGACTCCATTAACACGGGATCAGTTAATATAAAGTTTAATTTGTGTACTTACATGATTTTTTCTGTGGCAAGGTGTTCTGAGGGTGCAGATATGGGCTGTTCTCCGCATCTATTCTCCTCTTGTACTTTTGTCTGCCACCTCGGACCCGGTCCAGACGCACACCTACATAAACACAAACACAGGACATTAATGTTTAGCATAGCCACAAGCCCGGATAAATAGGGAGGGTTGCATCACAAAGGGCATCCGGAGTAAAATCTTGACCAATTCAATGCTGATCATAAAAAAATGAGAGCTACACTGTAAATATAGAAGAATCCTTTTAAATATAGAAACGTCCCTTAATCACGCCAATGCACGCTCACATGGAAAATGTAGTTTCAGTTTGACTCGCGTTAATCGTGTTGGAAACAAATCTTCGTTTGAATGAATTTTTTTATTTTTTTTAATCACCAAGATCTTGGAATCTGCAGTTGTTCAGAAATGGCTCATTAAGCTTCTGGAATGTACTTCCCAAAGCCCAGACCTCAAGCCTATTCAAAATTTGTGGACTATGCTTCAAAGCTAGGTCCATGACAGGAAACCAACCAATTTGAATGAACTCTACAAATTCTGCCAAGAAGAGTCATCGAATACCCGGCCAGAATTATGCCAGAGGCCTGTTGATGGCTGCTCAAAGAATCTGCTCGAGATGCAGCTTGCAAAGAGACATTTAACCAAATATTAGTTTTGGCTCTGTGTGGATCAGAGAAAATGCAAAATTAATTCAAACTTGTGCACCAAATTCTTGTTTTTTGAAGTCATTAAACAGACATTATGTGCAGTCATTCCACCCTCAATGCTGAAATTTCAGATTTTAAACCGGGAGTTCAGAAGCCAGTGGTTGATATCATGCTTGCTATTATATATACAGTTTATGCTTAAACAACAAATAAGAGGTTTTCACAATGACTAAATAAATAATGTTGGGTTACCAGGATGTCAAAGCCAGTAAACCATCAGGGAGTTGGCCAATCACCAAGAAAAATACACTGACATGTCAAGGAGGATGGACTGGGTAAGTCTAATGCTGGCACCGCAGCATGCATCCTGTAACATGACACTCAACAACTTTAGAGCAGCTGGTGACAACTGCTCATCTTAACAAGCACTGTGGCAATAACCTCGTCGCCATGACGGTGGGGATTTAAGTGTGCACACACACACTCACAAATGTGTGTGTGTGTGTCCAAAGGGGGCAATTTGACTAGGGGAAGCTGATTGGATTCATACTCATGGAATCGCCATGTGCCTGTGCGAAGACGATGCATGCATCCAGTGAGGTGAACGTGACTCAGGAACACTTCAGTAGTGGTGTTGGGTTACTCGCTCTACATGGTGTAAATAGCCATAGTGGCCCTGAATAGATACATAATGGTACTGGCATCAGTAAGAGACACACCAAGGGTATTGGCCCACTTGACACCTCACAGTAAAACCCCACGCCTGTGAGCCAGCAGCCTGCTGTACTTACTCTTACTTATGTAGATATTTATGGAGCCCTTACATCAACATTAAGAACATCAAAAAAGGTTTTCTTAGTCAGGCATGCAAGATGTGTTTTGGGGTTTTATCAGTTCCATACCAGGAGTTTGTAAAGCTATTTTAGAGGTGTGATTTACTTTAACGTGTAATTCCATATAATTTATAGAAATTCTACTTCATGAGTTAATGTAGCATTAAGAGAGATGAAGGCACGATGGAGGAGAAGATTGTGCATAACAATCTGCCCTGTAACCTTTGCTGCAAGCCAACAAGATATTAACAATTATCATACTGCACGTGTTTTTTTTTTCCACATCAAAAAAACAAAGTGGACTCGTTTGACACACGGACACCAAATCAATATGTACTCATCTCCTAAGAGATCACATTACAACACAATATGTTATAAAGCACCTATTAATCAGTCAACCTCATTAAGTGAGTCACAAGCTTTTCATTTGTACATAATATTCTCAGCAAACATATCAGTTATGGATATTTCAAAGAAGGCAATTGTGCGCCTGAGTTTTGCTCACTGGTTTGGCACCAATCAGAATTCAACAATATTTGCATTCAAATCAAAAGTTGGTGTTGGGTTCCCTGCCCCTTTTTTTTAAACAAGCTACTGTCAATCAAATATAATACAGACACACCCAGACAGTCCTGTTGAACTGTTTTTTTTTTTAAACTGTGTTAAACAAATGATTAAACAATAGCCAAGTATGTGTTTGTTTAATTGTTGCTTATTTGGAAAAAAAATGTAACTTTATGGAAAGCATTTCAAAATGAGCTACACATTTTGAAGTTCTTAAGGTCTACCATTTGAACCAGTGAAACCATATCCAGTTACCTATATAACAACAAAAAAAATGGCATCCGACCTGGATTCAACGTTGTAGACTGTATATAAAAGATGGACGTAGCCACTGTGGCATCACCTGAGCTGAGCCTATAGCCATCACCATTTTAGTGGCAAGCAAGGGGACACTAAGTAGCTACATCCAAGAGTTTGGACATACTCACCCAATCATATTCATACTTTTGGCTGGTACTGCACAACCTGTGGTTATATGAGTGAAGACTGGTGGAGTTACAGTAGAGAAGATGATCAGGGTATTAAAGGAAAGACTGGCTGTTTAAACTTGATGCCCCCTGACCTGCTGATGATGTCCTAAGAGGCAAGTATGGATTAGCTGGAAGAGGATGTGGGTGCTTTACTGCTTGTTCCCATTAGATTTAGCTCAGTTGGCAAACATCCGATCAAGTCAAAAACCTTTTGGTGGCTCGATTTGTCGAAAGAGCAGGCTTTTGTTTGCCCTCGCATGTGAGAGCCACGGCACACATCAGAGGTGAGTGTAACTTTTCACAGTGGAATGTGCTGACAACCAGAAGGCCAAGAATAGCTTTGGTGGATAACAAAACAGATATACGTGCACACTGCCTTCCTGTTCCTCGGGAACAGCCCATCTCAGTTTGATAAACATAGCGCGGTCATATTTATTTTTTGCCTCTTTCATCACACCATCTTCTTCCGAAGGCATATGGACTTCCACATAAGAGGCTTTGCAGGTTCCTAAAATGCACCCTGCATACAGGTGGTTGTGGAACAGAGAAATCCAGCCGCCTGATCCAGACTGATCCAGGTTAGCGTGGTCTAGTATATAGTATAAACAAATCCACGCTCCTCAGATATTGCGACAAATGTACACATGACTGCTGCACTGTGGCATTACCTTTCCTCCGTCCTGATGCTTTTCTCAGAACGCTGATTAATACTGCATGATTAACACCCCTAAGAAAAGGTAACTCCAACCGGCAGGATGTCGAGATTAGACAGGAAGGGAAAACAAAAAAGGAGGGGGCTAGAATTGTTGCCCCACTGCCCATATTTCTCAGAAGCATAGACCGTTAAACCACAAAAACACAGAATCACATAACTTCTACATTATGAAGTGTATTTTTTAAAGTATTGTTCAGATTTTTTTTAAAAAACACAGAGTTTTTCTTCTCTAAGAAGCTCCAGAAACTGTGGAAATGAGCACTAAACAGGGCTTAATCAAATCCTGCCTGAGGTCTATATGTCTTTTAGCTGTGTTTTTAATATGACTCTGACTCTCCCCCATTAAACCTCACAGCTCCTCTGTCTGTGGCTTTACTACGGCCTCCCCAGGGAAGAGCGGCGTTACGATACACGATGAAGCGCATTACGAGGGCGCTTACGACGAGAGTTATGAGGGGCAGTTCGCATTTCACGGAGGTCCAGGAGTCCCACAAGGCATCTGGAGGAATTTACGAGGGAGGAGGGAAAGCAAAGAGGAGGGGGCCGAGAGGCAGACTGGGATGCTGTCGATGTCTCCCCACACGGCCACCCCAGCCTATTAAAAGCAGCTAATTTAGAAGAAGGGCAGACACACACTCGCTCACAAGAACACACAGCGGCGTGAGCACAAATGTGGCTGCTGACTGACATGTTCGAACACAAACGCGTAAAAATGCTATTATTCTGCGTATCCATAACTTTACGCGCAGCTGTGCTGAGCAGATGCTGCTGTGTGCTTAGAGACAAATAGGTGGCATTAAAGGGTCATTCCCCTTTATTGCAACCTGGGTCATATTTTCATGATTTTTAACCACTGTTTTCCATTGGTCTCGGTTGCATTAGACCGACCAAAGTAAGTGGAGACATCTGAGAAGAAGCTTCTATCTGGTACTCCCTCATTCACAGCAGATGGAGCCACATGTTTGACACCCTTCCTGACGCAGCCCTCTGAGGGATTTTGTGTTTCCTTGTGGCCTCAAACCCTGGATCTTTCACATGTCAGGTGAATGTGTTAACCACAGCACTATATACTACTGTCAACCTGCAAATATCTATGGCAGCAGACATTTTTATTTAATTTGCATTTATTTATAGACAAATCAATTGTATTTACTCCATTAGCAGTATCAGGCATGATTGCTTTGCTTCATAAATTCTTTTCCTGTCCCATACAACAACCAGTTATGTTTTCCTTCTTTATTTTCTTAACCTACATTTGTGACATTTCAGTATTTCATCCCTAGACTGCACTTGTCTGCTAAATCACTCTCAAGGAAGAAAATTTGCTATGAGGCTTCCTAACAGCATGTTGTGTGGCTCATATTGCAGAATGGTAAGATTTCTTTTTTTTTTGGGGGGGGTTGTTCATAAACGTGCAGATGTTACATCAACATGTCAGGATTT
>VOQJ01007701.1:27889-39951 GCA_015052665.1 Apistogramma diplotaenia
GGGAGGCTGGGGATGGTGGGGAGACGGGGGGGGGTGTCCTGGGAAGGGGGGGGGGGGTCTCCTTCTAGACTTGGCTCTAACATCAGTGAGCTCCTCGACAGCCAGATGCACCAATAGAATGTTGGGTCCTAATGCTCACATCATCGCATCAGGAGCATGTGAGTGCCTGCTGGAGGTCATTTTGTTGGACTCTGGCAGTGCTCCTCCTGTTCCTCTTTGCTCAAAGGAGCAGCTACCAGTCTTGCAATGGTAAATATGGACGTGCCATCCTGGAGGAGCTGGTCTACCTGTATCATCTCATGCGACCAGCAGTGACAAGAATACTATCAAAAAGCAAAAGTAGAGAAAATCAGTCTTGAGGGATGAAGAGGGAGCAATGGTCTGTGACCATCACTAGTATAACCATTTCCTTTTCAGAGTCTGTCTTGTTTTTGCCTCTCCAGTGCACCTATAGTCTCTTTCATTTGCACCAAAGCAGGGGAATGGATTGATAGCCCTGATGTTTAGCTGAGTTTGTGTTATACTGTGATGGTCGAGTGTTCCCTTAGATGCTTTTAGCAGTGCCTTTTCCCTCATTTAGAGTTTTGATGATGGCATTGGAGTGTGCCAATATGTCATTACAAAATCTCAGATGAATGTTCAGCAGGGTTGAGTTGACATTTTTGTTAGTACTTCAAGTAGTTGTTCAAATTTTAGTGGCCAAATAAAAATTTCGTATTTTGAACCAGAGGATTTCAGTTCAATAATGTACAAATTGTAAGGTAAAGACCCTACAATAATACAGAAAAAAAAAACAACAATCAAACAACCTCTTGTGAGGAAGCACTTGAGTGGGAAGGGAAGAAAACCCTCCCGTTTAACCAGAACCAGTCTCAGGGAGGGACAGCTGTCTGCCATGACCTGTTCAGGGTGAGGGGAAAGAGACAGGACATAGGCCATGCTGTGGAACAGAGCCAGAGATTGATAATAATAACTAATGATTAAATTATAAAGCAGTCCTACTTGTTTTATATATGCATTGAAAGACATATCCTGGGCAAAAGATTCCCACAGTGGTTGATAGATTAATTGCTGATTAGATGATCACATAGGTGTGTCTTTCTGAATTAGCCTTAAACAGGCTGGCAACCTGTACAGGGTGTATCCTGCCTCTCGCCTTATGACAGCAGCCATAGATAAGGCAAACGTAGACTGATAAGATGCTTGATAGATAGATATAAAAGCCTAATTCTAAAAATTTTAATGAAAATGTAATAACTTGTCCTTGTCCTTGTCCTATTAGAACTCACAAAACCTATCAAATGTTTAAACCGAGCCATTTTACTGTTTCATGAAAAACATTAGCTCATTTATAATTTAATGGCAGCAACACACGTCAAAAAATAGGGACGGGGCAGCAGTGGAATTGTTTCACAGTAATGTATTCAAAGACTTTGAATATTTTATTATTTACAGTACATAACATCATGGAAAGATCTGAAATCTCAATGCACAAAGGACAAGGCCAAAAATCAATACTGTATCTCTGTGATCTTTGGGCCCCAGGTGGCACTGCATTAAAAACAGTCATGGAAGTCACTGCATGGGTTCAGGAACACTTCCAGAAATTATTTTCTCTGAACACAGTTGACTGCCTGTCATCTGGGGAAAACTTTAATCTGTGTGCTAAGTTTGTAAAGTTCTGTAATTCCACAGAGACCTGCAGCAGCCTCAGCCGGAGGTCAGGCTAGCAAATACGTTGTGACATTGCAGTATTGTGGTCATATGCTATTATGTAAATGTATTTATTTGCATTTTTATAACTGTTGAAAATATGCATATGGGAACTGTAAGAACACTGGAACTGAAAGAGTAATGCACACATGGATGTTATTAATGTTTGTTAAAAGCTGAATAAGATGCAATCTGGAAGGCAAACTGAGTGCACTGTGTCTTCATTGCCCCATTAACCTTACTTGTATTTGCAGGTATTTCATATTTGTTATGTGACACATCCCTGGGGCCCATAATCAATGTGGGGGCTTGTCCGGGATCTGCTTCCATTAGACTCGTCGATGGAAGAGGGTCCAGTGATACCAGAACCATCACCAGCAAGGTGACGTAGTAGTGCGATAAGATGATACAACAGCTTAGTGTACAAGTAGAGGCTTTAGCTAACATGGTTGAAACGTTAACCTCCCAACAGGTAGCAGTCATTCAAACTAGTCACTCAAAGGCTGTACCTACCCAAACACCAGGCCAAGAACAAATACATACTGTACCACCCAACCTCTTGCTCACCAGGCACCAACTCCTCTCCCAAATCAGCCCTCTGTTGCAAAGAGAGGTAAAACATTAAGCTGCACAAACTGCATGCAACAAGGCTCAGAAAACTGTAATCACTGCAGTCTGTGTGGGGCATAGAGCAGTTGGCTGTCTGAAAAGACCCAGGCAGTCTGGAAATGGGAGTCGGTCTCTGTTGAGGGACAGACAGAGACCATTTCACAGCCCCAGTCAGTAAGGCCCACTCATGGAGAAATGCTGGTTACACTCCGAGACAAATGTCGCATCCTGTTTTTGGATGACATTCTCTGCTTCTCCAGGTCTTTTGAGGAGCGTGTTGAGGTCCCGTGGCGGGTACTCCAAGCTCTGAAACGTCATGGGGTTAAACTGAAGACTGAAAAATGTGAGCTACTCCACAAAGAAGTCAGGTATGTAGGCCGTTTAGTGTCTGCAGATGGGGTAAGGTACATCCAAAAGCTCTTGAAGCAGTGCAGGCACTGAAGCAGAAAATCCCATAAAAGACTAGGTGATGTCAGGAGACTGCTGGGTTTTCTGAGTTATTACCTTGCTTATGTTCCCACATAGCCACACCACTTTATGAACTGCTCCAGACAAAATCCAGTCCATTACAAACAAAGCCAATGAAAGGGAAAATGAAGGGGCCTCAGCTTCCTTCATGGAGCTTAGTAGAGTGGAATAATCAGCACCAACAGATTCTTGAACACCTCATAGATATTATAACAAACCTAATTTGCCTAATTTGTTCAGTTTCAGTATCCAAAACAAATACAGTGTCAAACTGTAAATTCAAGCAGCAAAAAGTGGTTTGTTTTAAATACAGTTGAGAATTGCTGTGAGATGCGCTATAGACATGTAACAGCTTTTCATCACTTATGCAAGCATGAATGTGTACAGTACTTTATGCGACCTGCACAATTCTTTTCTGTTATGGTTGCACCATCCCTGGGACCTGTAACATGACCTCTAACATTAGGTGAGGGTTAGGTTTATGGAGTTTTAGTAGGTTATGGTTCCTCTTGCTTATGCAAGATTTGTGTTTTCCATGGTTTATTTTTTTTAGTAGCCCAGCTGTCAAGTCTTGTTGCTGCAGCCGCCAAGCACCCAACCCTTGTCAAAGCCACCACCCAGCCTTCCAGCCTTGTTGCCACAACTCTTTGCAACTGAGGTCATGCTGCCTGTTATTCTGACCCATTCTATACCAAGAATAAGGTTTCACCAGGTCTAATCAAGATTCGAGGTCCCACAACACCAGGCCCCTGCTTGCTTCTCCACCTTGATCCCACGAGGATGCCTCCCACAAGGGTGAAGGTGGCTTGATTGCAGCCTGCCCCTTTGCCCACCATTGTGCCCATCCATGCTCCAAGGGTAAAGATGGCCAATCACCAGCCTTTTTGTGTCCCTAGAATCAAAGCTAGGACTTCCCCAGAGACTGCTCTGCCAGGGGCTTCCCCAGGGACTTTTTTGCCTGAGCCCCATGCATTTCCTGTGGCAGCTTCCCAAGTGATTGTTGCAGTCAGAGCTGACCAAGCAGGAGCCAGTGGGTCTCAAGCCACCTGAGTGGGTTTAGCTTTGTTGGCAGCAGCCCACTAAGCCTCCAGAAGGATTCCTGTCTCCTCTGCTGGCCTTCAGCCCTTCTTCCTTGTTGCTAGCACACAGCCAAGCCTCCAGAGGGCCTCCGTCACTTCTGACCTTAAGTCAAGCCACCAGAGGGTCTTTGCCACCTCCATTGCTGACCTCTGCAAAGGTCTGTCCACCATGTTTAACCTGCAGGTTGGTCTCCTGAACTGTCTCTCTGCTTTGCTCTGCCTCTGGGCTGATCCTCCTTAATTGTTGTGACTGCTCTTTAGACTCTCTTGCTGCCTGCTTTGTGTTCTTTTGATTCTGAATGCCTTGCCTTTTCGAGTTTTTGTTACATGTTTATTGAGTCAAATAACATTATCAAAAGACTCACTTTTTGCTTAATCTGCTTCCCTGTCTGCATTCGGCACAACCAAAAATGACAAATGACAAAAAAAATAAATAAAGTCCCTCAAATAATACTGAATGGTAAAAGTCCCTAGGTTTTTGAAAATGCTCTTCTTTAGCTCTTCCGCAATGTCACCTGTGATTTGGTGACTATTAAGAGATTCAGTGCAATTGATAAAAGCTCTGTGCCCCTCTGCCCCAAATTACACTCTAGATATATGAACAATATACCTGGGAAATTGAGGGAGAACACTATCACAAATGTCATATATACTATAAGAAAATAAATTGGATTTGGTACATGGTGTCATACCTCAGGAACATCACACCAAAGTTGAATGAAAATGTTTTTCTTCCTCATCTTCACGTTTAATATCTGTGACACCATTCATCTGATTTGGATTGTTTTAAAGAATATTATGTTTTTTGCATATGAAAAGGTGTAAACAAAGTATAAGTCAGCTACCTATAAAACTGTGATTTCTACAGGCATCCAAATCTGCTTTCAGGCATCCAATTGGACATCCAGTCCTCATGGTCTTTGGTCATTGACCCAGCGATCTGAGCTATGAACTTTCAAGTTCTGTTTATTATCACATATTATCTGTTGCTTCTTAATTTGCTTTTCAATTTTTTTTAATCCTACAGTAGATGTTTTGTTTTGATACATTTTGCAAGTTGAGTCATTTACAGTAATGTTGCATTCTGCCTTCTGTTTAAGTTAGTTCTCTTGTTCTCTCGTGTATTTGTTTGATTAGTTGTTGTCTGATTTTTATAGCGTTCAGTCAATCAAGTGATTTCATAGATGGTAATGTGAAAGTGCTTCTAAGTCAACGTACCTGCTTCATTAGATCAGACGTGGTTAAAGCTTCCGTCCGCTCTCCAAACTCCATCTTCTCCACATCACAGATGTTGGCCAACGTGGTCAGCAAATAGAAACTCGTTTGTTACAATGCAAACTCACAGAAGCTTGTTTGCTTGCTTATGCTGTGTTTCTACTCAAAGTGCAGGTCGTAACTGATCTCAGAGCAGTGAAAGCAAAGCCAGCGGCACCTTTTCTCACATGCTGGTCTCCCATCGGTTTACCATGAAAGACCTGAGGTTTATTAACAGTGCACGTGCCCAAACCCCCAGAAAAAAAGCTGTTGGCCTCTCAGCTCAACTCAAATCACTGCAGTTTTTTATGAGTACGAAGCAAGAAGAGCTTTAGCAACAATAGTCAACTGTGGCCACAAGAAAACAATAATATAAAGGAGGGACGCAGGTGAAGAGCTTTATGACAGCCCTGCCTGAGATGAGAGAGCTCGCTTTACTTTGGTACATTTTAATTTATGACTATTTTTAGGTTGGGAGGCATTTAATGAATAAATGAATGAATGACAGAATGACCCATGAAGTATGTTAATGTAATACAACTCAACAGCAACACAAACTACACTTCTCAAAATTGTCCTAAAGCTGGTCGGGGATTTTTATTTTCGCAGGAAAAAATTAACCACAGGACTGTGCCAATGATTTGCTTGACTGTGCGTTCTGACATTAATGTGACTGAGTCTTGATTGTTGTAATGTTCATCAGGTGTTACCATAGTGACATTCAGGAGTCTGTTTTGCATTCTTGCAAATCCCTGATTTCATCAGTGTGCAAAGAAGTGTCTCTCTCACTGTTTTCTTTTATGTCAGAATGACAAATCTGTGCATTCTTGTCTGCTTTAAACTTCTTTTTTTAATGAATGCAAAAGCAGTGGCTCTGTAGTGTAGTGGTTAACACATTTGCCTTATAGGTTAAAGACCCTCATTTTGAGATCAAGAGGAAAGGCAAACCCAGCCTCAGGAAGTCATGAGCTACTGCTGCTGGTCCCAAGGCTGGATAAATGGGAGGGTTGTGTCACGAAGGGCATGTGGTGGTAAAATCTGTGCCAAATCAAACATGTGGATCCTTCCACTGTGGAAATCTCTTGGGAAATAAAGGCTCAGCTGAAATTATTTTTCTTTCTATTTCCTAGAAATAAAATTCCAATTTTAAAATGATACATTTTTAACCACTCTTAGATGGCCAGTGTTCTGATCAGTAATTGTTTCCTTATTCATGGTGAATTGCTCATTATCCTTGCTTATTAGAATCTGTTTTGTAGTCCTATCAGAGTGCTTTTTTGTGTAATTTCACACTCTTAGCAGAAAAAGAGGTATTTTTTTAAGTTCTGAAGATTTTTTGATTTCATAGAACAGAAAACCTCTGTTTGCAGTGACATTTGATGTTGCTGTGCTGTTTTGAAGGTTAGACTTCATCCCTTGTCTTATGAATATCAGAATTATATCTAAAAGCTGGTCAAACTGTTCCCAAAAAAAAAAAGAAAAAAAGAAAGACAAGAAAAGAAAATCAGCAAACACTGCATGCTGCAAGAACTTTGGACGTGACTCAAAATACCAGGCAACTTGTACAGTGCTCCGGACAGGCTGACAGCTAATTATCAACATCTTTGTCTCTACAGAATTCCTTTTTATATACATCTTCAATTCCAATTCTGGACTTGAAAAGGAGACCATTTTTCCAGAGAGTGATTTCCTCCAATATCTCATCTCCCAGTGTCTGTGTGTTTTAACAGGCAGGCAGGCACTCCCATGGGGTTACAGTCTTGCAAGCTTTCCAACTCCTGCCTACAAAGTGAGGAGGAATGCAGACCAGCTTGTGGCTACTGCTGTATGTGCAAGGACTGGAGATATTGCTCTGACCATTGCTGTGACATCTGCTGCCAGATGTGTATGGATGTGTGCACTGGCTTCTGTCCTGCAGACTGCAGCTGTACCTTCTGTTATCTCTGCCTCAGATCGGTGCAGAACTGTCTTGGTTTTTTCCTCCAAACAAACAGAAACATCACAGGCACAGAGTAAGTCTAATGGCGATAATGTCACTATAATACTTCACATCTGTACATTTACTTCAGCGACCTGTACATTTTTATGTGTTGTAGAGCCAGTAATCAGGTGTGATAAACCAAAGCCAAAAGATGACTTGGAAAAAAACCAAGAAAAGAGAAGGAAGCTTCAGCAGGTGAGCTAATTTTGGTAATGAGAGGATAGGCTTGGAATGGAAGTTTTAACTGCATGAGTTTCTCAATTGAAACATTTTATCCATCTTGATCTCTTCCTGCCAGATGTACTACTCAACAGATCAGCTGCTATGCTACAGTATCTTAAAATTATTATAAAAGAATGCAATGATCTGCAAATCGTTTAAATCCAGTAACTAATTGAAAATAGTAAAAAGAAATGGTGTCAAATGTTGAAACAGACATTTTTTTTTGTTTTTTTTTAAATCTAGGTTTGTTTTGAGTTTGGTGACACCAACACATTTCAGAGAAGTCGAGACTGGGCATGTTTACCACCGTGTTGCATCACTCTTTTAATAACAGTCTGTGTTTGGGAACTCAGAGGACTAATAGCTGTAGTTATTAAAGAAAGCTCTTTTCCCATTCTTGCTTGATATAGCGTTTCAGCGCTTCCACAGTTGGGGCTTCTTTTGTTGAAATTTTTTCTTTCATAAAGTGTACTCCACACAGGCCGGCTTAGCACTGTTTGTTTGGCATTGTTTTGCTGAGATAAGCAACAGCTTCTCCGACTGAGAAACTATGTGGCAACACAAGTTGCTCCACAAACCCGTGTATACATCATTCAGTACCAGTGGAGCTCAACTTAAACCCTCAAGATTTTTTTTTTTTTATCTCTATCAGACATTGTGATGCCATCAGGTTGCCTGGCAATGGGCTAAATGACCTGTTGTTAGCATTAATCCGCCTGTGACACATTATACAAGCATTGTATTGTATTTATTTTCATGGCCAATGCCACAATCAGGCCAGCACATCAGTGATCCTTGGACTACTTTATTTTGAATTTAAATTACTTTTTCACTCAGTTTTTAAAGCTTTTTCACTTAACAAATGAAATTATCATTTTAAAACTGCATTTTGTATTTACTCTAATTACTTTTGTCTGACATAAACATTTGATCTGAAACATGTGAAGTGTACACTGGTCCTTCTCTATAGACAAGGTAATGTGCCAGAGAGAAATGGGTGGGTGCAAATGGGAAGAGAGTTTAGGGGAACATGAATCCTCACCTTATTCTGAGTGAAATAAGCTTATTTAGGGTGAAAGCAAGACTTGTTCAGCTTGTGGAATTGAGCCGACAACCACAGTTCATACGCAGTGAAAGTCTTCAGATGGATTTCTAAAATAATTATGGTCTAGAGAGATTTGTTTTAATCGTGGGTGACTGAGGATCAGGAGGTACGGTGAGTCATCTGCTAATCAAAATATTGGCAGTTCAGTCCCTTCTCCTCAAGGCAATGTTGAATTGTCCTTGGGCAAGTTGAACCCTACAATACCCCTGATGCCCCCGCTCACTGCTTGAGTGTGTGTGTGATAAATAAGCTGCTTGAAGGGCATGGAAGAAGACTGTACAGATGGGTGAATCATGGTGTGAAACAGTTTTGAGTGGTCAATATAAGTACTTTTCCATTTACCAATTTAGAAGAGTGTTTCAAGTGGGAAGGAATGGTGATGGGGGATGGATCCAGGATGTGATTCAGTTCAGTCGTGCTCAAGGGGGAAATCGCGCATGTTATGCAATGTGTTGGTCTCAAATATGTAGCATGTACAGTAAGTGCATGTAAAACGTATCTTTCCTGTTAAATACTATAAATTTCAGCTTGCAAGCAAGAAGAGGCTGACAGAATGAAGCATCCGCGAGTTAGGCCCGCAGTACACCCCGAACAAAACAGCGTGCTCAGCGAAATGTTGTTTTATGCTCTTTGCATCAGATTGATTGACATGTGTGTATTGAAGAGAGTCTGAGTGCTTCCCTCCCCGCCATCTGTTACGCCGAGCCACACGCTGCAGGTCTGAAGAAGGCAGAAAGAAGAAACAGAGGCACCCTGACAACAGGTGTAAAAGGAAACATTTACAGGGCGTTTGCACATGCATACATGTGTGGGGTTCACGTGATCGTTTATGTAGGCGGATAAGCAATGGGGGAATGGCTTATTTTCTCAGTTGGATACTGAATAGCAGCTATAAATTTTGAAATGGGATAAATAATGTAGCATGATGTGATAGACTGCCTGTAGTGTTTTGTCTCCTTTCTCTTTCTTTTTTTTTTTATTTTTCTGAACAAAGTCCCCGACAATAAGCTTAGCATCATTGCTGCCGTCATGTCGGAACAAAAGATCTCTGAACACAGCCGATATTTTGTTCAGAGAGTTTTCCTCCTCCTGGGTCACACCTGTGTGTTATCAGAGACTGTAATTTGGACTCGTCACCTCGCTTTTTTTTTCTTTTTGCTGCAGATAATTTCACGTGGAGAGATTCATTTCTTTTGTGACTGGATGTTTGGGTTTTTTTTTGTCCATTACAGTCAATACAAGCTTAGATGGAGCCAAACAGAATCCCTAACATCAACACGGCCTAAGTGTTACATTTTTCACATGAGAGATAAACTGTAGAAATAGCCTCATATCTGCAATATTACCCTTCTCTGCCTACTTCTGAGCACTTCTTAGATGTTGGCGAGATTGTTTTGCACTTTGAGGCAAACAAAACTATAATTTGGTTTCACACACTGTACAATCTGATATCTCTCAGAGAGATAAGGGTGCCTGAGGCCACCAGGTGCTGTCTGCCTCAGCTGAATTAGACCTTTTTATTATCTTCCACAAAACTGCAAGTTTATGGAAATGTTTAGGAATTTTGAGTGAGCCATGTAGAGGAGCAAAAGAAGCCTAGAGTAAGGCCTCGTGAGGAAAAACTAACATCACAGAGCGTAATGGGCTGCATTGTGTCCCCAGTTTTACTCATATTTTCTCTCATTTCCTCCTCCTCCTCCTCCTCCTCCTCTTCGCCCCTCTAGATAAGGCATCGGGTTTAGTCTTTAAACTTGCATTTCTCTACTGAAAGTTTTTGATATTTGTAGAATTAAAACTCCGAATAGCCTGAAACATGTGAGAATATAAGCTGGAATAAGCTAACGAGTCATTAACATCATAAAGATGTTAAATTGCTGTCTTTGAGAAGATTCTTTTGTAAATCTCATTTCTTATTCATTGTGACTGTCAGGAAAGGCAGAAAAAAAAAACTACCAATCTGAATTTCATTCAGTTTGGTGTAGAGTTGCAACATCGGCAAAGAAGGATCTGGTTACATTTCTGTGTGCATCTGGATCGCTGTCTTTAAAACTGCAAAATACTCTCAGTGGAAGATTTCATGGTGCCGTTCTGTACTCGGTTGAGTCTTCTCCTTCTTTTTCTTTTTTTTAAAAGAAAATATATATATATTGCCTGTGTTGAACTTTAAATATATTTTCATTTACAAAGAGCAGATTGTGGAAGCACACCATGGTGGCAGTAATGGAAAGTGAGGTTGAACCCCCAAATGACTGAAGATCTACCTCAGAAATGTGGGTTTTTTCCCTCCCACCTTTGCTGTCTTCCATCTTCTTCCCTCTTTCTTATCTCTATGTGGCTGAGCACCCCACCACACACACACACACACACACGCACACACACGCACACACACACACTGTCTATGCTCTCTTCTCATGAATTGCATTGCTTTTACTGAAAGTCTTCTGGTTAGGAGTGGAGAAAGGCATTGTGTGCTGCTGTCAGTCAACTAGATTACAGCTCTAGAGGATCCTTATTGTTCACACTCCCAAAATAAGTAGATGGCTCCTAACTTTTTTGGCCAGATATATCTGAAGATGTCTGTTTTTTCTCCACTTTGAAGGGTTGTGGAACAGAAAACTCAACATGAGAAACAGAATTAGAGGAGTAAATCTGATTTTGATTCAACAAAGCTGTTGTGAGCAATCCCTCACACGCTTTGCAACCTCGTACACGCACAGATCCTCTAATCTAATAAGCAGAGGATAATTAGACACGTGTAATCTAAACCTTCAGACCTTTTTTTGTTTTATTTGTTATCCATCAAACAGTTGGTTCTCTGTTCACTTGTCAACACTCACTAAGCTTTCAGCTTAGCTGACCCCTCCTTGACTGAGAGATGCCTATTACTCCTGTGAGAACCTTTCATTCATCCTCAGTAGCACAGACGCACAAGGCTTACTGCCTGGAAAGGGATCTCAGCTGATAAGATTATTGCTCCTCATCTGTCCAAATCAAACCTTCTGCCCATCACAAAGCTCAGTTAAAATAAAAATAAATAAAAAATAAGCCCCTTAAAGTACCGCTGTCCTCTTTTCACTCACAAAATTGTTTGGATGGTTTGAGTCTGGACTTGCAGTTTCGAGCATTAGAAATTCCTCAGAGCATAGCGTCATCTGATAAATCTCCCATTATGATATGAAGTAAGTAGTGGCTTTAAAAGTTGAAAAAGGGGCCAGTGGCGTGTTTTTAAGCTCGGCTGTGAGAGAGTAGTGCATGGACCTTCTGCTTTTACCTTCCCGCTGGGTGCCAGGTTTTGAAATTCCATAGATGTACAGGTGAGCCTTTCTGAAGATGGGCATGGGCAGCTGGTGGGGGGTGGAGGGTGGGCAATGAGGCTTTTTTTTTTTCCATGTTGAAATTGGATTTTATTTTTGTCCACTCTGAGACCTCCATCTTATCCCGCAACCCAGTCCTCCCACTCAATTTCCATCTCACCGTGTGAAAATTGGAGTGATATAAAGATGTGAGCTTCAGATTGAGAAGACAGTCAGCGATGGTAAAAAAAAAAAAAAAAAAAAGGGGGGAAAGGGAGAGGGAAAAAAGGAAGAAAGGGAGAAAAAGGGAAAAGGGGGAGATGGGGGGCAGAAAAGGA
>VOQJ01007705.1:1516-11891 GCA_015052665.1 Apistogramma diplotaenia
TTTTACATGTTCACCATTAAGCCAACACAAACCCTCCAGGGGTCAGTTTGACTGAGCTTGTACTGTTTTTGTTTTTGTTTTTTCATTTGGAACAAATTGTGCTTTGATAACCTGTCTTGTGTCATACAGCTTGTATCAAATCTGGCAAATATAGTGTTATTCTGCTGTGCTGGGGTGTTGTGCTCCTATGTCACAGAAATCTAACAATGTGTTCATCTCGCATTAGTATTTATGCTCATAGTCATGTGTGTCCTTTTGTTCCTTTATCCGTGCAGCCGTAGCTGCAGCTGTCCACTCGGGGCTTTGATGCTCGATGAAGCTACGCTGCCTTTCATTTTGCTGCCTGGTGCCCTTTTTACCAACTGTATTTACATGTTGTTGTTTGTTTTTGTTTTTGTAAAATGTGTTTCAAACTATTAGTGACCAACTTGGTAAATATGAAGGCTTGTGTGATCGATTAGTTTCCATTCCTCCGTCCCCGATTTAAGAATCGCATTAGCGGTGGCTCAACAAATTGCCAGAGACTTGGTGCTAAAAGCTTCTTTTTATGCTGATAATTTAAAAACTATCAGCTTACAGTAATCGGATCACAACTCAGTGTTGTTGCTGCCCTACATTGTTGTCTTTACATCAACCTCTCCACCACCTCAACATCCACCTGGTGCCTACAGGTGGATGTTTGCTCACCAGTTTCCACATGTGATAGTTGCAAAGTGATGAGCTCAAAGCCTTAATGTGAGTGTACTCTGCTGCTTTTAATACTTTGTTGTGAATGTTGATGACTCAGCTCAGGTTTAGAGGACGTGCACCACTGAAAATGTAACTAAGGCCTTAAAAGAAAACAGGAGAGTACTCCCACCTCTCCAGCCAAAAACCTGTGAACTCTGCTGTGATGCTGTTAACCATTTAGAGAGAAGATAAGTAATTAGAGTTTTTGTGTGTTCTCATTCCTCTCTCTGCTGCTTGGCAGTGGAAGTCACTACTTAAGTGGTCTTTAATCACATTGTAACAAGTTTATTCTTTTCTTCTTTTTCTTAATTGTTCTTTCTTTTTCCCCAGGACACCCACCACGAGAGAGACAAGTTTTATTGAGAAAATGAAGAAAACTGTAAGTAATGCTGCTTTAAAATATTCTTTTCGTAATAACATGTCAGTTTTTCCATGACTGTATAGGTGAGGGAGATCCAGACTAGATTAAATGGTATTGATGTTGTGGCTCTTCACCTGCTATTAATTATCTTTATGGGTCTTGCGATGTCGATTTGTTGCCCTCTTGCCGAGCGGACGAAGCATATAATATCTGTAATGGTCTTCCTGCTGATGTGACCACATTATGGTCTTGATTTCCAAACACTGTTTTGGCTTTTGTGGAACTGTTTTCAAGCCAAGAACTGAGAAAAGACTTTGGGTTTGACTTATGTGGTTTTGCAGCAAATAGTTCAAATACCGTGGTGGTGGCAGTAATGATCCTTGGCCTTCACTGAGGTTTATCTTTGTCCCTGGTTTTCTTTGTCTCGAACGATCATAGCAGTTCTGAAGATGGCAGTAAAACATCATTTTGACTGGTGCAGATAAATACATGGAGATGGAGGATAAAGATGAGCTGTATGCTGAAATTAGTAACTTGGAGCCAAAGTTGTAGCGTTTAGAGCTTCGGGGTTAGTCATTTGTTCCCGTCACATGCAGAAGTGCTGTAGTTGAAACACAGCATTTAGGGATTCGTTTTTAAGTAGATTTAAATGGGTTGAATTAATCTGTTGTGCTTTGTGCTATAATGCATTTACATTATGCAATGTAAACGATCAATATCTGTGAATGTGCATGCAGGGAAAGAACATCATCGTGTTCTATGGATCTCAGACGGGCACAGCTGAGGAATTTGCTAACAGGCTGTCCAAAGACGCTCAGCGCTACGGCATGAAAGGAATGGTTGCTGATCCAGAGGAGTACAGCATGGTAATTGGTTGCCAGTGAATGAAAATGTGAAAGCATCACTGCATTTCTATAGATTGAAGAACTCTGCATTTTCTGTGGCAAAATGCTCTAAAATGCCTCAGTGGACATAGTAATGCAGTTCTGCACAGTTCAAGCGTGACATTTTAGTTTACAGTTTATATTTAACATACGTTATGTCAGCTATTCCAGCCACAACTGGATCTGCATGTTACAACACAGCCGAACCGGTGCTGGCATACTTATTAAACTGATTAGTTCTTTTAGTTTAATGTCTCAGATTTTTTTGTTTTTTGGTGTGTCTTGTTACAGGGGGAACTTTCCCGTCTGTCTGAGATTAATAACTCACTCGCCATATTTTGCATGGCCACCTACGGTGAAGGAGACCCGACAGATAATGCACAGGATTTCTATGACTGGCTCCAGGAAAATGACGATGAGGATCTGTCTGGACTAAACTACACTGTGAGTTTTTTATGCTCAACTTTTTTCCAGTATAAAGTCTTCCAAATTAAAAGTGACTGCATGGGAATTGTGTTGTTGAAAGTGATCCGTAAAAAGTTAACGTTTTAATAAGCACGACACTAGATTTGTGTCACGTCTGAACCAAACAAAAAGGGTTCCTCTGTAAGTTTGCATGTCTGTAGCGCTGACATGCAGCAGCAAGCTTTAGCAACGTGAGCTGCGCTGGGCTGTGCGCGTCATGAAAGAGAGCTTTGTGGGTCATGCCGTGTATGTATCATTGTGCCATTGTTGGCGTTCAGTGGCCTCATTTGAGCTTATGTTAAATTCGGTTAAATTCTTCTTATACATTACTGTGCAACAGTCTTGAGTCACTTGGAATATCTTAATTTTTGTATACTGTACATCCAGGTATGTTTTCACGTTCTAATACATCACTGCACCTATTTTCCATTTTCTTTGCAAAATATTTTAAAAAATTGAGGCTCACTCAAGACTTTTGGACGGTTTGTTTTTCATCAATTGAAAACCCGTCAGATCTGCAGAGATCTGGCAATCACACAGGATTATTTAAAATTCATCATTTGATTAATACTCAGCCAACACCATGTACTGATGATGTACTTCACTGTGCTCTGATCTGTTTTCAGGTATTTGGTTTGGGCAACAAGACGTATGAACACTACAACGCAATGGGGAAATATGTGGACAAAAGGCTGGAGGAGCTGGGAGCGACCCGCATCTTTGATCTTGGTTTGGGAGATGATGATGGCAAGTAAGTGACTGACTAATCTAGTGAGCCTAAAAAGAAGTGATCTCCAGTTTCTCCAGAATGTGAAGCCGTCATGCAACCTGTCAGAATGTTTGAAATCATTACATTTTGTGGGCTGCAGCACTTATTGTGGACTGTAAGCGATCAAACCATTCATTTTATCTTTGTTTTATATCTGAAGAAATGTTTTAAGATGCACATTTAAAGCTTTTCAAATCAGTCCTTATGAAAGTGCCCTTTTTTGTTGTCTTTCAGCCTAGAAGAGGACTTTATTTCATGGAGAGAGCAGTTCTGGCCAGCTGTCTGTGAGCACTTTGGAGTGGAAGCCTCAGGAGATGAATCAAGGTGAATTCAGGGATGATTAAATTAGTGTGTTATTAAATTATTTAGATTTTTGCCTCCCGTTTTTTTCTCCTGTTGTATCTCTGAAAAGATACTATAAACACAATACAAAGGATAGTCTCTGAATTTATTTTTGATTCACTTGATTCTAAATTGTCATTTCACCCATGCGTACACAGCCTGCTAAGTGTAGTCTGCTTTCTCGCTCAGCATTCGGCAGTACGAGCTGCAGGAACACCCTGACATCAACATGAACAAAGTATACACAGGAGAGATCGGCCGCCTGAAGAGCTTTGAGGTTCAGAAGCCGTGAGTATTGTAGCAGAGACTCAAATCACTGCCAGAACTCATTCATCACTGGAGTGGAGACTGCTCAGTAACTTCACCTGTTTCTCACAAACACCAAAGTTTACCAAAGGTCAAAATGCGTAAAAGTGAACCTTTCTGCCCTCTAGTGGTCAGCTTTTTTCCGTTTTTTGTTTTCTTTTTGGTAAAAACTTAAGCTTTTTACTTATCAGTGTGTTGTCCGTGGCAACATATTTATATTTAAGTGCTGCTCTTTTATTTACAGACCTTATGATTCCAAAAACCCTTTCCTGGCTCCTGTGACTGTCAACCGCAAACTCAACAAAGCTGGCGACAGACATCTGATGCATCTGGAGCTAGACATTACAGGCTCCAAGATCAGGTGCGGCTGGGTGGGATAACTCATGCAACAACATGCACAGCTCTGGTGTATTTTCAGTTTTATGAATTAAGGTCAAAGTCTGAAGTTGTCACGTTCTCTAATTTCAGATACGAGTCAGGAGACCACGTTGCTGTTTTTCCCACAAACGACTCGGCGCTGGTGAACAAACTGGGACAGATTCTTGGGGTGGACCTTGATGTGGTTATCTCCCTTAACAACCTTGATGGTATGGCGTTGACAGAGCCAAAGCACCTTGACTTTACCAGTTTGTTCCTCCAACAGTCTCATTAAGTCTGCCCTTGATAGCTACACTCGCAGTGTCAGCTCATTTAAGGCCTCAGTTACACGGGTGCTGCTATATTATGTAATTGCAGTGATAAATACTGAAGTTGCCTGTTAGTGCTGGTGATTAAAGCAGCTCCATATCAGTGACTCAAAGTTAAATAAAGTGAAACATTATCATTTGGCACCTTCTTAAATTGTCTTATTCAGCACCAAAAACTGCTTTTATTGGATTTGCAGTGCATTAATACAATATAAGATATGCCTATAACCATACACCCACTGAAAATGCTTGTTTTTAAACTTTATCTGATGACCATTTAAAAAGTATGATTTTCATGGTCGCTAAAATCTTTTTTTGTGTTTCAGAGGAGTCCAACAAGAAGCATCCGTTCCCCTGCCCCACCACATACCGCACAGCCCTCACTCACTACCTGGACATCACTCACCCTCCTCGCACCAACGTCCTCTACGAGCTGGCACAGTACGCCTCTGACCCCAAAGACCAGGAAAATATGCGCAAGATGGCTTCCTCCTCCCCTGAGGGCAAGGTCAGTGATGGGTGGTAAAGATAACTTGATGGCGGTGTTTGAGTCTTATCTAGTTAATGTAGGGGAAACTGGATCACCAAGCTCAGGTGTGCAAAGTGAATTATTCTCTGCTTTATCGACAGGCACTCTACCAGAACTGGGTGCTGGATGCCAGCAGGAACATCCTCGCCATCTTGGAGGATATGCCTTCTTTGAGGCCTCCTATTGACCACTTGTGTGAGCTGCTGCCTCGTCTCCAGGCTCGCTATTATTCCATCGCCTCCTCCTCTAAAGTAATTCCTTCTTTAAACTGTGGAGAAAATTAATTTTATCGTAACATTTTGATTTACTGTTCATAGCGAATGTTTGAATTGAATTCGATTCCTTTTTTCTTTTTTTTTAGCAGTCAGTTGTTAACTCTTCTGTTTATGTAGGTTCACCCCAACAGCATCCACATCTGCGCCGTTGTGGTTGAGTACAAGACCAAGACTGACCGCATCAACAAGGGAGTTGCAACCAACTGGCTGAAAAACAAACTGATCACGGACAATGGCCACAAGTCCACCGTCCCCATGTACATCCGCAAGTCTCAGTTCCGCCTGCCCTTCAAAGCCACCAACCCAGTGATCATGGTCGGCCCCGGGACTGGAATTGCTCCGTTCATGGGCTTCATCCAGGAGAGAGGCTGGCTCAAACAGCAAGGTATTTAGAGTGACTGCGTGGTGGTGTCAAAAGGTCAGACAGCAACAACAAACTGATGTTACAAGCAAAGATAAATGTGAAAGACCTTGAAACATATTTGTCTGTCCTTGTGTACTCACTAACATTTAACGGTCGTGAAGGTTGCGCGCACACACGAGGGAGATCACTGCAGGGAACTATTTATTATAAGGGATTTTTTTTAGCATATTGAGTTGTCATCAATTGCAACTGCAAATTCTTGGTTATTTTCTGCCACTATCAGTGCACACACACACACCCTAAATGCCTCACATCCATCCAGTGTGTTAAGAGGAATATTTTCTGAATGTGTCTGGGTGCCTCAGTAGCAGAAATAAATGATTAATTTCCCTTGACATAACCACAAAGAACCAATTCTTATAGGGTGGGGGGAAAAGGATTCCAGTCTGTCACAAGAGAATTAGTGAATCACAGTGAAAGATTTGTTTTGTTTGGTGGCTGCCGTCTCTCTATAGGAAAGGAGGTTGGGGAGACGGTGCTGTATTTCGGCTGCAGGCATAAGAACGAGGATTACATCTACCAGGAGGAGCTGGAGGACGCAGAGAGGAATGAAGTCTTAACAAAGCTTAATGTTGCCTTCTCCCGAGACCAGGACCATAAGGTAGAGCCGTCTGTGAGACTGCTGTGACAGACACAATGGTGCACGATGTGTAAAATGAGCTCAGCTGACAGGCTGGCAAGTGATTGTGCAGAAATGGCAGCATCCCACATGCTTTGTCACAGTAAAGTTACCTGAATTTTCTATTAGTGGTAAATGTCAGCTGCTGCTTTGGTAAAGTAGGAGGAGGCAAACAAACACTGATTAACCTAACAGAACTGTGTGTTTGTTTTTGTAGCTGTCTATAGATAAGTGTACTGTTCTATATAGCGCTTTTTGTCGTGCACATGTGAACATTTTCTCTTCCCTTATTTTTCTTTCAAAATAAAGGTGTATGTGCAGCATCTCCTGAAGAAAAGTAAGGAGCATGTTTGGAAGTTGATTCACACAGACAACGCTCATATCTACATCTGCGGGTAATTAACACAGTTGTGTGCGTGTGTGTGCGTGCGCGTCATTTGATATGAAAGAATTAGGAACTCAAAACTAGAAGAAGCTGCTTTCAGCTGCTCTCTTATTCACAGAAGGTTATCACAGCAGTTTTAATCCACCCATTTAAAGACAGGACGTATTATGTAGGGTCAACTGGAGTGTCTGCTCAATAACTCGAACCATTCAGCCAACATTTACCAACCTTGATGGGTAGATGGCTTATGGCCAAAGCAAGGTTGGGATTGTATATGGGGCTACAGAGGTCAAGGTCACACAAATGATTAAATCTTTGTTTTTCATGTGACAGCGAACAGGGTTAACACAGTGCGATGGGCGTGTTTTGCTCCACTAGGCTGGGCTCCCATTTATAATTTAAATGTCTATTCTTTCCTGTTTTTAGGGATGCAAGGAACATGGCTAAAGATGTGCAGACGGCTTTCTGTGAGATCGCGGAAGAGTTGGGAGGCATGACACACACCCAGGCCGTAGATTACATCAAGAAACTGATGACCAAGGGACGCTACTCGCAAGATGTCTGGAGTTAAAGAGCCTCACTTTGTACAAATTAAGTGGTAGTCTTGAAGTTTTCATTTGACTTGGTCCGGACAGATTTTTATTTTCTTTTTTTGAAACATTTAAAACTTATGTTGCTTCTTTCCCTGGTTCACCTTGACAGAAAATGAGGCAAACTCTACCTCAGCAGGTTTTTACCTAAACCCATAAAGCAACTGCATTTGCTCTTTGCCTTTGTTTGTGGACACGCAGCTTGTGTTTGGTGAGTTTGGTCTGAAACCACAGCTCATCTGTTTAGTCCCTGTTCTTTCCAGGAAGTGTAAAGAGTCTCTGAATTTAAATGAATGAAACTAGAAGCCCACAGGCTCTAAATTCTCAAATCATGACAGTTTATTTTAGAGAAGAACAAGATGCACATGGAAAAAAAATAAAGTCTTTTAATTTTCTTTTGGTGTATTTTTGTTAGCTTCAGATTTAAGGTGTAACACCACAGCAGATTATAAATGCATTATATGTCTGTATGAATATGTATGTTTGTATTGCAATGTAAGCACAGATGCTGACTTTTCTCTCTGAACTAATCCAGCTGTGGATTCCTAACAACATGAAATGTTTCTGTTTGGTGTGAAAAAGAAAAACTGGCATTGTAGGTACAAATCTCTTTACCTTTGTATTTTGACAAGGGAGTTAGTCTTTTATGCAGAAGTTGCTTTTCATTTGAATGAACAACGGTAACACTGACGGGCACAAAAAGGATGCAAATGAAATGTTTATATGCAAAAATCATGAGATTTTCCTCCCCTATTAATGCATTGCCTTTTTAACATAAAGAATCTGGTTTTTAACCTGTGATCATTTTAAGCATTTTATGTGTTAGATCTGCCCCCCCCCCACCCCCAAGATGACTCTTGTTTATGTGATATCCATATGCATCTAAAAGCAGAGGATTGTGGGTCTATTAGGTGCCAGTTGCAAATTGCGACCACCTCTGACTTTAAATGCTCTTTTCTCTTTGCCCGACCACGTATGCACCACTACATGCATTAGATAGCCTGGTGTATCCAAACATTTCATGTGTTTTCCAGCATCAGTCTGTTGGTGCTCGTCACAGAGCTTTTGGAGATGTGTGGGAATATTGAGGTCAGCCAAGCAGTTAAAGTGTAGTGCCTTTTTTTTGTTTAATGATGCCTTACATATGGAGTTGGCATTCAAGTCTGAATGTTTCACTCTGGGTTTTTTTTCCTTTTCATTCTTGCTTACATTTTGATAGAAAGTCAAGTTCATCTGAGACACTTTACACAGTGCTGTCACTTTTATCATTCCTCTTTGTAATGTAATCATTAGATTATATGGAGGCTTGCAATTTTTAATTAATAAAGACTGAATAAATTGTTCTGGATTTTTTGTTTTGTTTTGCTTTTTGGTGCTGTGGGAATAAATGTTGTCTTTCAGCCAAGTACAATAATAAGTAGGTATTTTGATTTTGGACATTTTTGACCAAATGGATCCATTCTGTGCAAACAAAATCCAAATACAAGAAGTAGAGGAGTCAATTTTCAGTCCGTGTACAACCGCAGCGAGAGCTTGGTCCACATAACAGGTGTTGTGCCAAAAAGTGATTACCAGTATTTGCCAGAAAACGATTGCCTGTATTTAAACGGCTGTAAATAACTTGTTGACCTTTAATCTGTGAAAGATATGCCAAACATATCGCTCATGAACAATATCAAGTCATTTTGAGCGAGAAACAGCATTTCTATCGCAAGGTACAAGCTGCAGTCAGTTTTTGGCAAAGCGACTTTTACAATTAGTTTTTTTTTTTAATCAAAGTAAAACTCAATGACATTAAAAATGTATTTTTAAACAGAAATCTGACTCAGAAGGTTGCAGAACTCACAACAAATATAACATCACAGTTTTATAAAGATATGTTAAATGGCTAAAAAGCACTGGATTGATTATAATGTAGGTACAATACCAGACTTCATTTTATATATAAGCCCTTCATAAATCATATGGACTGCACTGTGTTTACCAATATAAGCGAAAAATATTACACATAAAATGCACATAGAAACATCGGAAATCGTTTTATTCCAGACGATCACTTTTTGGCACAACACCGGCAATAAGTCAGACTCGTTTCCTGTGGTTGTTGAACTTCGTCTGGGCTGCCCTTTGTCACTGATTTTGTTCATAATTCTTATGGACAGAATTTCTAGGCGTAGCCATGTGACGGAAGTCCCCTGGATCAGCCGGAGGAGGTGTCTGGACTTCCCTGGTTAGGCCGCGACCCGCGCCCGAATAAGCGGAAGAAAATGGATGAACTTTTAATATTTTTAAACAATTTACTATTAGAAGCCTGTTTAAAAAATGTTCCTAGTTCTTTGGCATTTTTTCATTGATTCAACTAAAGATAAGTAGTATTTTTGCACCAGCAAGTTGATCACTTTGCATATGTAGGGTGACTCATGACTTCTGCACAGCACTGGTCTACATTAATATAAAAATACATCTTTGTGAGCTGAGTGCACATATGTGTAAACAGACCTCACACCGGAAAAGACGCACAGCTTTTGCTCTAGTTCAGACCTGGGCAAATTACGGCCCGCGGGCCACGTCCGGCCCTTTGTGTGTCCCTGTCCGGCCCACTTGAGGCCAATTGGGATGGGAGGCAGTGGCGCTGTAGGTGGGCGCTTGCCTTGCAACCGGAAGGTTGCTGGTTCGAGTCCCCACCTGAGCACATGCTGTCGTGTGTCCCTGGGAAAGACTCTTAACCCTACATTGCCTAGAGTGAATGTGACTGGTGACGGTGGTGGTCAGAGGGGCCATAGGCGCAAAACTGGCAGCCATGCCTCTGTCAGACTGCCCCAGGGCAGCTGCGGCTACATTAGTAGCTCACCACCACCAAGTGCGATTGTGGAGTGAATGAATGGTGCACAAAAACTGTAAGCGCTTTGAGTTCTCTGGTAAGAGAAATAAGGCACTATATAAGACTAATGCATTATTATTAATTGTAAATTACAATATAATTTTAAAAAATCTCTGTCAGGCGTGAAAAG
>VOQJ01007711.1:5373-21838 GCA_015052665.1 Apistogramma diplotaenia
GGATAATATTGAGGATGATTGGTGAGGATGATGCAGGCTGAGATTTCACAAGAATTTTAACATGAACATTTGTACATCCCTTTTGAACGCATCCAGTTATTGGTCACTCCCCTGCCATTGTTCTTGTTAGGCAGATAACATGTGTTCGTACTGACTCTGTATTTTAAGAGTCTTTCCACAAAACTGCCCTCCACTTGTATCCCACCAAACTGTGTTGACAACACAGCACTATTAATCACTATTAATGCCGCTGGAAAATTGGCTTAACTATCTGTAAAAACTCCCACAGAGAAGCCAACGCTAATTCTGTTTAACTCATTTCCATTATACAACACAGACATGCAAATACAAAACTAATCAGCGTAATATAGAAATGTTACATAAGCCATCATTTTCCTATTGGTTGCAGATGATTACTGGGTACCTATTTCACACGGTCTGTAAATGCAATGGCAAATCATTGTGTATTGTTATTATATAATGAAGTTTTGAATGTATCCTAATACATTATCATCAAAATAACTTCACGCTGTGACTGTGACACTAACTCTGACTTTTTCTCTCGAAGTGTTCTTCAAGTTGAGACATGTCTCTTCTTTGCAGTTTGAAGCGTTGGTTGAAAAGCTTTCAGTGTAATTGATTGTCTGCAGATTTATTTGCATATCCACTGTGTGTCCAGACCTCCAGAGACCAGATTCAAACACAGCTAACCTGTCATTGGGGACTTAGACCAGCATGCTTTGGTGTGATCGACAAATGGAAGAGACGGGCAGCACTCTTCTGCATATTTTCTCTTTTTGTTTTTTCTCGATTTTCACAATGTCCCTTTTCAGTTAGGACAATTAGTAAGGTTGTTACTTTCAAACCCTTGCACAAAAGTTCACCCAATGCTGAATAAGGCTATAATTTCTGAGAAAATATTTCTGTGCTTCTTTGTATTTTGCAGTACTACTGAGACCTTGGTAGAGCTGTATGAACCAGAAATGTCTGATCTGCCAGAGCTGAACGAGGGAGAAATACCTGTCTTTTATTTATTTATTTATTTCTATATAATGCTGAGAGCATCCTGCAGCTTGTCCTCCTTCCTGGCTGAAAAATTGTAAAATATGACTTTTACAACTTTCATCTACTGTAAATATTTACTATTAGTTGCCAGTGATGAGTGGTTCCTAGAACCATTCATTTAAAGTAAAAGTAGCAGTAAAAGGTGAAGTGAAAACACCTTATTATACATAAAACTGTGTTAGAATAGATTAGAATAGAACTTTAATGATCCCACGACGGGGAAATTCACATGTTACCGCAGTGGTACAGGAGTACATTTGTGAATTGTACATAAATTATCAAAAGTTATTTATTCATCAGAAAAATCTTCCTCTTCACATATCTTTAACAGCTTTTAATGAGCTGAGAAACACAGGACTACATCTTGATTAAAAAGTTTATTAAATCCACCCATTTCTTTCATTTATCCAGTTCAGGGTCACTTTAGCCTATCCCAGCTGACATAGAGTGAAAAGTGGTGGCAAGTAGACCAGCTGCCAATACAGGGTTAACACAGAGGCAACCATTCATACCTATGGCCAATTAAGAATTGCCAACCTAACCCAAGCACATCTTTGGACTGTAAGAAGAAACCTACTGTAAATACCTCTAGAGAATCCACACAACCTACTCCATGCAGAAAGGTCCCAGCCAGCTGGTGGATTTGAACCCAGGACCTTCTTGTTATGATGCTACAGTGCTAACATCCATGCCACCACCGGGCTTAAACATATCAGTGAATACATAAGGTGCTGTGATTTCTCAGATATGCTAATATGAAAGTGCTAGTGGACTCCCCCTTCTTATTACATTGGACATCTCTTTTACTCTATAACATCAAGGTTTTCTTTGCTAACATTCTAAAGGTTGTACTAAAACCATTTTCTCTACTTCACACATTTTGGCCAAGATGGTTAGTAAGAGGAAACCTATATATTATGATATCAGAGGGCTTATTTATTTGCCAATGCCAGCTCTGCTTCCAAACAGTGGTAACTCATGGTAATTAATCTCTGAGCAGTGAAAGCTGAGCCAGCAGCATATTGTCTAGCTTGCTAGTCTCCCATGATCCTCCTATCAAAGACCAGAGGTTGTGCAAACAACCAGAAAAGGCTCCTGGTTGGCCTCACAGCTTGACAAGCTCCAGCCCTTGTGAACATGCCCATGAAATCAAGACTGCCTACAGATTTCAGTGCAATCAGAGGCAAACAGATCTAATCCTGCTTCCAGAGTCAATAGCTAACTATTGCCACAGGATGGCAGTAATTTACAGGATGAATGCAAACAGCCATGATCTATGATGAAGACAAACAGTGTGGCTTCTCCATATTGGAAGCATATACCTAAGCACAGCTGGTTTGAATATTGAATAGTGTATTGTATATTTATATCTATGTTTGAATGCTTTTGGAAGAAATATGTACAGGAATGTATTATAGTTGGCTTTGAGTCATTTTTGGTCCACTGCACAAAATAAACTAGTAGTCTGCAACATTTCTCACCAAATTCATTATGTTTCCTGCAGGACACATGAATACTTGTGCCAAATTTTGTAAGCACATTTACTTAAGCATTTGACCTACTGGTGATCAAGAGGGAAAAAAGTTAGAAGATCAGAAGTCATTAGAAATGATCTCACTGTGATGTATGAATATTTATCTGATCTTTGTCAGAGTTAAGTTTTCTTCTCTGGGTTCCATAGATTTTTGTACAAAATGTTGTGACAACCCAACTGACTAACTGATTTACCTTTTCAACACCTATACTTCTATGATGGCTAAAAAGTCAGATTTATACACAATATATAGATGTTATTTCCTGCTTATCTTTACGACTAAGACTTCAGTTTGGTTGTTATAGTTCCTGTAAACAAAATGAATCAGAATCTTTTGTTCATGAGGGATAAAGTAAACTGATTTGGGCCAACTTTTCAAATAAAATACAACAACAAACAAACAAAGACAACCATAAACCACAAAAGAAACGTAAAGTGCTGCAGACTAATCATGCTCTTTCATGAGACTTTTATGCTGTATATCAGCCACTTATTTGCATGTTAAGGTCTTGATATTGTCAAATTGTCTTTTTAGTCTGTGCAGCAGTTTTAACAGCCTGCTGTCCACACAGCCTAGAGAGTAACAGTTGTGGTGTCTTGGGTATGTCCTCTTCCATCATTAAATACATAATGGCCCAGATTTTGTTTGCTTCCAGTCTGTGTCAACACCAACTGCAGGCACTGGTCGACAGCGCACTTCAAAGTGAGAAATGATCTCTGAGCCCCAGTGATGCTGGCTGTGCTTGGGCTCATGTCTCTTCATATGCGCTACTTTAGACTGGAAGATTTTTGTTTCCATGGTAGCCCATATTGTTGCGACTAATCAGATATTTTCAGATATGCATTAGTTTTGCAGTGGTTTTATCTCATAAAAAAAGACTCTCAGAATAGCACAGATGAACAGAACACATTATGTGGAATTAGTCGAAAAGATATGCTCCGTGTGGCGCTCTGCAAAAGAGATGAACTTCGAACAATATTAAATAGGGTAGATGAAAAAAATATTAATCACATATGAAGCTACAACTTTGATTTATCTTGGCTTAATATAAGATCTCCAGGAAACCACACTTCATCATCCTTGCCATCATTTGTGACTCACCAAATATGGCTTTGAAGTTCCCTCATGCATGAAGATGCCATCTCTGCCCATCTAAATTAAATCACTGTTACTCATCAGTTTTTCCATTTGAGCTCATATGCTATCTCAGTGGTAACTAACCCTACTGGCCATTTAGTGCACCAAGATACTATGTTGTTGGAATATCAATATAACCCATGACATCTCCGAGTCTGATATCCTCATAACTAGGCATCATTAATCCAAGGTCAGATTGGGACGGCAGAGTGTGCGTGTGTGTGTAATATATATATATATATATATATATATATATGTTTTAGATTTTACATTCTTCAAATTAGGCACTTTTTGAGCACAGCTTTGCATACCCTTGGCATTCTCTCAATCAGCTTCATGAGGTCAGCACAAGGTCCCCTTCTTGAAGATTAGGCCTTTCAGAGTGCCATTTCCTTCAACCTTGCAAGGTAGAGAAGTATTGGTTCTTCCAACAATGGATCAGTAGATACTGGTACCAACAGTCATGAATTGACAATCACCGTAGCTTCTGCTAAAAAGGTGGTCAACACCTCATGGGTCAATGGCTTGGGTGTAATGTGTGTAAGAGGCTGGCACAGACTATTTATAGTTGATAAGACTCCTCTGCGAGTATACCGCTTCTCTATGGCACTTGAAAGGTGAACTCATCTGTGGCCACATCCCAGCATGTACCCAGACTTCGTTGGATGGGTGAGAAGTCTGTTCTTAGATCAAGGTCCTTTAATCCCCTTGCAAGATCCTCCTTGGGGAATACCTTCATCACATTTATGCTGAAACTTGTGTAGTGTCAAATTTGATGTGGCCAGGATTTCTTGGCCAATCTTGAGAACAGCAATAGCCTCTTCACAAGATGGAAGTGAAATAAGACCATCATCGACATAGAAATGTCATCTTTTCCTTCCATCACCATCCTCACAATCAATGGATGCTCTCGTGAGCATATCCAGATTATAGGTTCTTCTACATTGCTGTTTTTGTGCCAAAGGAAGCGGAGGAAGTTCCTATGATCCTCTCTCAGCAGTGACTGCCACTCGTTCCTTACAATGTTTTTTTCTTCCTGGTAGACTTCTTTCTCCATTATCTGCAGGAAGGCTTGCACCTCAATTGAGTAAGGTTCATTTGTTCAAAAAAAGAGTTTCTCCCATGACACTGGCCTCTTCTAGACCAATTCTTTGTCTAAAATTGAGGCAGTTAGTCTTGTGATGTCTTTGACAGTTAAAGTTTTCCTTCACCTTAATGCTGTTTTTACATGGGAAAAGGCAACTTGGTTGGCCACTGTCCAATATATTTGTCCTGTCCACTTTGCAGAAAAGCACCCCCAAAGTATGTTTCCACCCCCATGCTTCACGTTTTGGAGAGCATTCTTGGGGTTGTACTCATCCTTCTTGATGATACCAGTTGATACCAAAAAGCTCTATTTTGGTGTCATCTGACATCAAGACCTTGCCCCATGCCTCCTCTGGATCATCCACATGGTCATTGGTAAACTTCAAACAGGCATGGACATGTGCTGGCATGAGCTGCGTGTCCTGTAGGACTTTTCTCATTTTTGAGACTGTTTTCCCAGCTCTCTTGACCAGGCCCCCCCTTGTATAGTTCTGATTCCTGACCTTTCTCAGAATCATCCTTACCCTATGAGGTAAGATCTTGCATGGAGCCCTAGACTGACTGAAGATTGACAGTCATCTTGTGTTTTTTCTATTTTCTAATAATTGTGCCAATAGTTGTTGCCTTCTCACCAAGCTGCTTGCCTGTTGTCATGCAGCCTGTCCCAGCCTTGTTCATAGACAGCTCTTTGGTTTTGACCATGGTGGAGAAGTTGGAATGTGATTGTTGGAGTGTGTGGACAGGTGTCGTTTATACAGGTAGTGAGTTCAAACAGGTGCAATTAATAAAGGCAATGTGTATATACACACACACACACACACATATATTTATGTATATAGATTTTTTTTTACAGATGACTGTATATTCTCACTGTTGTAACTCTCTTCTGACTTCCTCTGTACATAACATGATTGAACCAAAATTTTCAGATTTGTATTCCTTATTTCATAAGAACTGATTTTCAGTCCAATTTTTGTTTGACATAACTCAGCCTTTCCCTCTTGTTTACGTTCCTTAAGACTGGCTTCTTGACAGCCACTGTTCCACTGAGACCTTTTCTGATAAGGCTTACAGTAAGTGAAGTCATTTTTTTAGGCCTGCCACTTCTTCTTTTGTCCTCTACTTGTCCAGTTTTTCACACTGTCGTGCAGTGTGTCCTTCTAAGGGCATACTGCACACTGTGCTAAGATATGCCAAGTGCTTGGCAAATAGCTCTTTGGAAATGGCGTTGTTGTTGCAAAATTATTATTTTATGCCTGTATGTTATTATTTCAACTAAAAAACTTGGAATAAATAATGTGTTTTTTGTGACAGGCTGCTAGTAACAAAGAGCCTAAAGATACAATTTGATATTGGTTCTTTGCAGAAAGAGCAATTTAAATAAATGTTTATTGGCATAACAAATAAACAAACAAACAAAATAAATAAATAAATATGAAAATGGTCAGGATTATACTAGAAATGCATTAAAATGAGTGACGCTTTTGAAATTAATTTCATTAAAAAAGTTTTAGCACATACTGTAGCATTCTATATATCAATATGCAGCACAAGTCCTACTAAGTAATTTGCTGTTACTGCTTGTCTTACTATTTCTGCTGTCACAGTAGTTCCTGTCTACTAATGTAATCCCAGACTGATACAATGATGTAAGATCAAGGGAAGCATACCATCTGTTCCTGTTCTTCTTGCCACCCAGGATAGTTCTTTATGACTTCATATTGTATGTTTGTTTGGTCTTGTTGTCATGCTGTGGAATGAAGGTATCTGGCACCAATCAGAATGAAGGTATTGTGATGGATAATAAGCTAAACATCTGTGTTGCTCAAAACTTTTTTTCTCTCTAATTTTGTGTAGAAAGTTAAAAAAAAATCTTATGATGCATCCACAGTAACAGAGCGATAATAATATTCAGATCACCATGTGGCCATCTGCTTCTACTAGAAATTTGATATGCTGTGTGATTACTTATAGCCAGCTAATGAGCATCAAACGCAGCACATAAACATGCACACAAACAGTGATGTTTTCATCACTTCTGAGGACATTATAAAGATGTATTTATTCATTTTGCATGACTAACGACTACTTCTACTACTACATGGCTCTTGACCGATGAAATCTGGGATTGGCTCCAGCACCCACACCCGAGATCTCCACCTGAGATGCCTCCTGTGCTCATGTTTTTGCTCCAGTGAATGCCAGTTGTAATCTGCTTGGCCTACTACTAACCATCAGCTGCATTTGAAGTCCAAAAGGCTAACCAAGCTCAATATGACTCATTCTTCAGCTTGATAGCTCCCTTTAGCTCTGGTCTCCATTATTTGGTTCAGGGATTACTACCATGACCAACCACCTCACAGCCATACAGTAGCTCTGTGTAGCAGCCTCAACAATGGCAGTACAGAACATGGTCCACTCTGACTCGATATCCTTAATCTTAATTCTCCCAGAGGTGGGATTTGAAGATCTCAGGGGCTGGGGCCTCTGCCATGTGTTCCCAGTGCACCCTCATTTACACATTTAGGTGCACTAGGTTTGTCCAGTATTCTCCCCTGCCACCTGATTCAACTCCCCTCTGGGTGGTGATCAGATGACAGCTCAGCTCCTCTCTTCACCCGAATGGCCACAACATACGGCTGCAAATCTGATCATAGGATTACAACCCAGGGTACCCTGGTGACGATTTCACTTATCGACATCCTTTGTTCAGACATGGTGTTCATTATGGACAAACTTGTGGTTTGCACACAAGTTCAATAATTCAGATCAGCCAGGCAGTTCCCCCCCAATCATGCTCCTCCAGGTCTCAGTGTGCCCATGTGAGCACTGAAATCTCAGAGTAGGATGACAGATTTTGTGAACACTCAAAGATCTCACGCTGTGATTCCACAAAGGCTGGGTACTCTGAATTGTCATTTGGCACCTAAGCACAAACAAAAGAAAAGCCAGGATTGCTCTGGCCCCTCACCCAGGACCAATTTGCCTCCCAGAGATCACTGGGACACGCAAACCCCTCCACTATGTTAAGGTGGCAATTCGTGGTAGAGAACAGAAATTCGTAGAATATATCAGCTGCTTTTAGGTTAAAACTACATTCCCTATAATCTTTCTAATTCTCTTGCTAATTCTTCATTTTTTAAACCTCTGATCTTTCTGCAGTTTTTGGTTTCGATGGGCATGGTCTTTACATCCCTCCTGGAAATGCTGCTCCGACAGATGCATTAGAAGGAATAGTTTGTCTTGTTCAAAGCGGCCCTATAGAATTGCATCATATTGCATTGAGGGCTTAATAATGACAGTTCCGAATCACTCCCCAAATAATCTGTCTCAATTCATACACCCTTGAGATGAAGCTGCAGCTTGGTATTAGTGGAGAGAAGCTGTCAGATCTGTCAGGAGCAATAGTGGAAGTGCTTACTCATCATAGGGTTTACACACTGTGCTCTTCAACACCCACTGCTGATCTCTCTACACACTGGACATATATTGAATGTTTCAGTGTTGTATCCAATGTCCACTGACTTCTTTTCTGCAGTGGCTCGGTATCTTTTGCTTTAAACAATATAAAATATGGAAAAAAGTCTGCTTGTGCTATCTGGCAATTACAAAGCAAACAAAAAGGAACAAAAAAACTATATCACTCACCATCAGTCATTTCCAGACAGTCAGAACACATACACATACACATTTTTCTTCCAGCTGCTGTGACTCAGCAAAATCCTCACCAATTTAATTTTTAGGGGCAGGGACCATGATTTTTATGGAAGACACAGCCCTGATGAAAAGAGATCTGAAATCAAAAGGGAGTATTCCTGGCAAAGTAAATTGAAAGTACTTGCTGTAGGCTGAGCTAAAGATCTGTCTCTAATTGGATGGAAGTAATCGTACCTGTGTGACATAGGTCACACATAAATTGGGGTTTTTGCACAAGAGGCAGGAGGTTTCCAATTATATAACTCTAACAGCAATGCATTTCCCAGGCTTTGTGTGTATTTCCTCTGCCCCCACACATGTATAGTGCTGTATTTGCAATTATGAGTTACATACAAGCCATTAGATGCTGGTTGCGGTTTAAAAGGGAGAACAGTAAACTGTGTTCAGGGGTTTAGGATTTCTGTCAATAATAAGAAATGAAAAAGCAGAAAATCATAGCTGAAAGTGCTACTTAAAGGTATTTCAGATAAGCTTTATAATCTAACAGAGGCATAATCACCAGCCTGGGAGACACAAACTTCAACTTTTGTTACTAAGTTACTTGAGTGTTACTAAAAGGAAGAGTCAGCTGTAAAGGTACGTCATTCATGTGTCCCTGTTTAGTTTTCTACTTCCTGCTTTCTTTTGGGTTTGTGTTCCTTTTTGCTTTGCCTTCAGTTTTGCCTCTTTTGTCTAATTTGAAATTCAGTTCAGGCTTGTCTCGTTTTCCCCAGCTGTCTCCACATTCCCTAATCACCCTTCTGTGTGTGTATAGTCTGTGTCCGTTCACCTTCCCCTAGTGTCTCCCTGCACTAGTGCTTCCAAGCCCCAGTGTGTGTTCTCTGTTTTAGGCTTCTGTAAGTTTGTAATTTTCACTTTCTTTTTGTATTTCATTTGTCACCTTTTTGCACTCTTCTTATTGGCCGAAATAAAAGGGCGACTTTTTTGTTAATTCTGCGTGCCTGAGAGTTGGCATTTGGGTCCCTGTCAGCACTAAACATATGACACCAATGGATTAATGAAAACTGTAATGTATGAAGCGATGAAAATTCTTCTTTCTGGTGTTCATTTTTATTGGTTGCCACATGATATCATCTGCCTCCATCTCATCCTACCCCTAGCATGGTCTTCTGTCACACCAACCCTCTGCTCGTCCTCCTTCACTACATCCATGAACCTCCTCAGAGGTCTTTCTCTTTTGCTCCTGTCTGGCAGCTCCAACTTCACCGTCCTTTGATCAGTATATCCACTATCCCTCTTCTGCACATGTTGAAACCATCTCAAACTTCCACTCTAATTTTGTCTCCAAACCACACAACCCGAGCTGTCCCTCTGATGTACTCATTTCTAATGCTGTCCATTCTGGTCACGTTTAACATTTCCAACTCTGCCACCTCCAGCTCAGACTCCTATCTTTTTTGTCAATGCCACCATCTCCAAACCATACATCATAGCAGTTCTTGCTACCAGCTTGTAAACCTTCCCCTTTCACTTTTGCTGCTATCCTTCTCTCACAAATCACCCCTGACAGTTTCCCACTTCACTTTGCTTGCATTCTCCTCTTCACCTCTCTGTTCACCCCACCCTGTTGCGGGGTGGCACAAGCCAGAGTATTCCTAATACCAATCCCAAACCTGAGTACTGATGCAAGCCCTTCCTGAGGCTTGCATCAGGAAGGTCATCTGGCATAAAATCTTTCATCATCTGTGTGACTGCTTTGGGAACTTGAAAAGGGCAGCTGCACTTCTTTAAATTTCTTGAAGATGTTTCATCTTTCATCTGAAAGGCTTCTTCAGTTCTAAAACCCAATAGTTGAGAATCCCAGGTATTTAAACCCTAGTGGGTGTTATCACCTGGAGGTGGTTGTTGACGCACTATTGTTCATGTGCATAATCACATGTAGCCGAGGTATGAAAAAAAAAGGGTGGGTCATTGTAATCAGTGGTTTTGAGTTATTGGAGATCTCGCCCCACAGTAACCAGAAGAAAGGTGTTATTGGGGTTTGAAGTATCTAGGAAGCTCAGAACTGCATTGTAGATGCAGGACAATTGGTGTCATAATCCACCACCTCTGTTCAGGGATGGCGATTAAAAGTGGACATAGGTGACTTCTTTAGCTCCTCTTTCAAACCATCTGTCTTCCTGCATTGTATCTGAAGGCCACCAGATGGTGGTTGCAAAAACTGTCATGATGTGCATTGTGGCAGGAGCAGGGAGACCCAAAATGCAGGATTTGTAGACAAGGATGACCTTGTAAAACAGGGCTTAATAAATACAAAAGGTGGACAAAAACCTAAACAGGACGGGAGCCAGAACTAACAAACATACACAGTCAGGAACAGGGCGACACAGCACAGGGAGCCAAGATGCAACAACCTGAGGAACAGACACAGACTGGCCACTTAAATACACACACACACACACATACACACACGGTGATCAGGGGAACAGGAACAGGTGGGGAGCACAGGTGAAACGAATCACCAAAGATGAGCCCAAGGGAAGCTACGCTAAACACCAAGCACACGGACACAGGATTATCAAAGTAAAACAGGAAACAACCAGACAAAAACAGAAACGCAGACTTGACACAAGAGGTGACAGCCAAACTGGAAAACATAACAGGAGCTCAAACTAAATACAAAACGCTGGACACATGGCCCAGGACCAACACTTGCAGTCCTACAGATGTCTATGGAAAAATTACATTCTGATTTGACTTTACTACTGCATACTGTACTGTATACGGGCTCAGCGACTTATTTTGGATCACATTGAATAAAAAAAATTAACTCTGTTTTTCAAGTCTTGGTCATACTATACTTTAAAATAGGGGATTATTTGTGGCATGAAATCACCAGCTCATTGGCTAACAAGCTGTCAATCACAAGTTATTATCCAGTAAGAGTGTAGTTTCAGTGAGATCTGGTTTTTCCAACTAAGATTGCGATGGCAGAAATGCTCATTTTGAGGCTTCAAAATGGGACTTCAGTAAACAGTGGCTGATGTCATGGTAGCTATGTTGATGCTGCCTTTGGTCAAAACATACTGCAGTGTATATGCATCACTCTTTTTTTTTGTCCACCTTCTAAACAATGACAGATACGCAGATGTTTTAACCATAAGGAAAAAAAATCAAATTAAATTAATGATGTGGTCCACCAGACATTTGGGTGGCATTGCTATGCAGAGAATTTGTTTGTATACTGTTAAAAGATAGTGAGTGAAAAGGCCTATGAGGAGAGGAAGATACCCAAACAGATAATGGCTGGGCTCAGCTTGTGGCTTATATTTGTGGTAGGTACAGCACAGCAAATGCCAGTGATTCCTATTAACTGCCCCGGTTAACAATGCTGCATGGATTTGTAAATAATGCAGATAATGGCGGCACTCAAAGGCAATGTAAAAAGCTAGTCATTAGAGATAGGGTGAGATTTAATTTAAATACAGGGATAATGACACACACATTCAGACACTCTGTTGTTCACAGCATAAAGGAGAGAAATAACTGTGTAACAAATAAAAATGAGAGCCAGAGAGAGGTTTAAACTGTGGCTCCTTTCTTAACTGAAGACCAATCACTGCATGAAGGAGGTATAAATGCCAGACTGTTGGTAAAAAAAAAAAAGAGACACCATCACAATGCAATGCTGTGTAAAGACCTGATTGTGGTAATGGAAAATAGTGTGTTAAATTGGGCACTGGAATGAGGGAAACAATGCAAACTTGGCTGTGATGGACATGTAACTTCCCCTCTTTAATGTGAGGTAGCAGCATAAAGACTGATGGAGTGGATCAAAGCCAGTTTACTCTAGGACATGTACTGTATTGAAGCATAATTTTTAATATGGTTGACTTTGCATTCAGCTCATTTTAATACTTTCATTCTCAGTCATTGTTTAGTGCTTCAGGCATGAAAGATAAAATTGATTAGATTGAGGAAAAGGTCATGGTTTGGGCAGTGAGGCTCCTCCTGTGCTTGCGAGATTAAGTTGATGCAAAAACTCTCACTTTTTCAGGTGTTTATACGACCTCGGTCAATGCCAAGTAATGGGGTGTTTGGAGGTTGTGCCTGTTTCGCTCATTTCTGTGGAAATAATGACTGTGGAAGGAATCAGGCTTCAAATCTATTTAAAGATCAACAAGACTATGCTGGTCCAATCAGTGGCAAGGGTAGATGTAAAGTTTGTACAGGCTGTAAAATAAAAGAGTCACAGTTCTAGTGGATCTATGATGCTGCTCTCAGTGCTGTTCACCATCTTTAATTAACCTCTAAGGATGCAAAGATTTCATAAATTGATGGAAATGTCATGTCTTTTTTATAAGAATTCTCTCCTTTAGAGGTCACCACAGAGGATCATCTGTTTCCATCTGTTCTTGTTCTCTGCATCTTCCGCTGTGAAGCAAAGCAGACTTTGTCCCTGAGCGGTCCGATGTGCACGGTCCCTGTGATATACTTATTCCGGTTTCTGTCCATCTTTGTCATTCCCAACTCAGATCTCAGAATCTTTCACTTGGCTGCCTCCGGCTCTGCCTCGTGTCTTTTAATCAGCAACACTTGCATACATCGCTGGTCTCACTAGCACCTTGTAAACCACCCCTTTCACTCTTGCCAGCGTCCTTCTGTTGCAAATCAATCTTGAAACTTTTCGCCACCAATGCCACCCCATCTTGACACTCTTTCCCAGTTTGTATTCAAAAATATTTAATCCATCTTCACAATCTTTACCTCTTAGCAACACTGGGTGTCTCTTTCTTTCTGGAACATGCATTTCCTACTTACTTTGATCCCCGTTCACTCCAGAGCATAATTCCACCTCTCCAGGTGCTCTTCATCCTGCTTCCTTCTATAGTGCAACCCCCAGCCTAATCAAGAAACCATCACAGCCATTTCTAAAAGGAGGTGTTAGCGTGTTTGATTTTTGATTTTCTGGATGCGACATGGCAAATTATTTCCTGCTTGGACATGATGACTTCCTGGAATATCTGCTAGAAGCACACACGCACACGACAAGACTCCTCTCTGCATGTCTGCACCAGCGACAGCACGTTTTAAGGTTATATTTCCACCTGCCACATTCTCAACTTGAAAGAGCTAACGAACTAAATAAATATGGTAAATATTAAAACAAAACTTCACCACTGAAATGATGTAGTAAAGGTCAATTTTACTGGCCAAAACAATGCTTTTCTGTCTATTATTCAACCTCATTACTTGGGAAAAGAAAGGGAAATGGTAATTGCATTCCACATGACTGTGTCATTAATCTCTGATGCCCACCTATTAAATCCCTGCAGTATCTTCACTAGATGAGTCCGGACAAACATGGATTTAAATGCAGCTTGCCTGGCTGTCAAAGACATAGACCCACACGGCAGTACAGTAATTAAATCTAAATTTTATTTTTAATCCAGCTTTGATTTAGGCTTATTTGTCCTTATACATTCTATAAGTTGCTTGTTAAACATCAGATAAACTGAACCATGCTTTTCTCAGATCAAAGAAATTGAAGGTTGTATGTAAATGATCTTTATTTTTTTATATATACGTATATTTTTAAATACAAAACTGTCAAGGGTGGCAGTGATGGAAAATCTAGATTGGCTCAAGGGGGAAAGCATGGAGCTTTTATAGGAGCGGGTGGTAATAGCCCTAAATCCTGCAGGGGCAGGTGGGAGTGGGATTAAACAAACAGCCTCACTGTGACATCCATCTTCTCTCGCTACTGTGTGAATTTTTTATTTTTTGCAGACTCCCGATCATCTCGATGATTTTGCCTTGTTCCCTGTGCATTCTGTAAACAGATCCCATTGTAGTGAGCTTCCCTTTCTAACCATTCACACATATATGCATGCCTCTCCACCACCCAGATCTGTTGTCAACATATTGTGTTGTTTTTTGTTTTTTTTTTGTTGAGAGAGATCTCTTCATTTATTCAGCAGATGTGGGGATGGGAGATGCTTGAAGTCTCTCGTTGCTGCATTCACACGTGACCCATCAGGCCAGCCTAGAGATGCTGCAGCTGCTCTAATTGCCTCTTGCTGTGCTGTCCTGTTTGTGCACTTTCATCTACCTGCAATCTTTCATATGGAAGTGCCAGAATGGGATGTATAGATGGGACGATAATGGATGTGGATACAAGTTCTTCTAAAACAAATTCTGTGGCGACGGTGTGGATACCAATCATCTCACGTTGCTTTGAGTCTGCTGCTTTGAAACCAATATTATCATTCTCTTTACTTTATACTGGCATTAAAAGCTTTTACCCATGCCCGATCATAGAGTCACAGAATACGACAGTCCTGTATTTAGTCACGTTAAGTATCATTCTATAATTTGTAGTCCACTCTACCACATGGCAGTTACACGCACCGAGATAATGAAGAGCAGAACAGAAATGCAGACATCTATACTTGTAGCACATTACAGCATTTAATCTGTGTCAAGAGACTATCATTAGGATACTACAAAAGGAAAAGTGCGATGTCTGTGACAAACATGCTTGAATTTATCATGCTAAATATAAGTGCAGAAGCTCTTTCAGCTTTTCACGGGCTCCCTGGTTCAAAACAAAGAGTATTTCTTTCCAGCTACTCTTCCACTTGCCCTCCTCATGGCTGTGTTGATGTAAATGAAAGGCAGTGTTTTCATTTTGTGCATGTTGAGTAATAGCCCAGTGAGCGTGCCCTCTTAATTGTTCCTGTCAGGCTTGTAAATCATGGAAGTCTACCCACCTCTCCATCACATGCTGCCTATTCTTGCATAATCCTATTAGCTGCAAAAACTATCAAATGGAAGGGAGCAATATTGCTTGCTGGGGATGAGTCTTTTTTTCTTTTCACCAGTAGTAGTATGCAAAAACATTTCCACCAATTTTCAGAGTCAGACTGCAAATGTTCACTTGGTTTGTAGATGTGGTTGCTTTAATTTCTTTTTGACTGTCCTTGAATTTGGGGGGAAAAAAACACACAAAACAGAGCACTTTCATACCTTTAAGGCACACATTCTCACAGCCTGGTATTTGATATCTGCAGTGAACTATTCAGCAATCAAAGGTTTTACATGTTTCAGTAAATTTAAAATTTCATCATGTTCTCGGCTGAGACAAAATATGTCTAGAAAGATAAAATATCATTAAGAACTGCAGACAATAGGAGAATCCAATAATCATTAAGAACCAAATATCTCTTCTACAGTGTGCTGGGATATATATGTGCTAATTCTAAAGAGGGGCTAATGTCTAGCGGGACATCATCATTTCTCTTCTTAATCACCGCGCTCTCTCTGTATGAAAAGTCATTCTGACCACTACAGTCGTCCTCTTTCTGCACACTCACTCACAGTGAACAAAGAGCAGCAATATCAGAGATCAGTGTTTTTGAGTCAAAACTGTAATTCCATTTCAAAAGAAACTGGTCGGGTTTACCCTATAGGCTGGATTTAATGTCGTGACTCGCCCCTGCTTCCAGATGTTGGCTGTTCTCTTGACCTGCATCAGGTTAACTTGGTCCAATTCCATCCTGATCACCTGCAAGGAAATTGAGTTAGGCTGTAGGCTGCCCCAGACAGTCTGTGGCAAGTCCGTTTTTTTCTGTTAAGAGCTCCAAACACTTAAGCTATTAACCTTTTTTGTTTGGACAACTGGGATGGATTACACTGTCAGTCTTCTCATTACAGTTCCCCTTTCCTATTGTGGCTTTTCTGTTTTATATACAGTTGTAGCAAGATTGAAGCTACTTTTTATCATTATATGCCAAATGGAAGACAAGACTTAAAAATCCCCTGAAGCCATCACCTGGAGACAGGAGAGTGTTTGGAAAGGTAGGCATCCAAATGACTTTATTTTGAGTCCATTTGAACCAATTGCTAGGAAAGTATTGAATGCATGTGCGTGTGCGTGTGCGTGTGCGTGCAATAAAGCAATCATACAAGAAGGTCAAAAATAC
>VOQJ01007715.1:1042-11319 GCA_015052665.1 Apistogramma diplotaenia
TAAATTTGTGCCATTTATGACAGTGCATGTTGTACATACATAAACCTCTGTAGGCGAGTACATGAAAATGTGACTCTTTACATTAGCACTCCAAAGGTACAGGAAGTCTCATAAAAATCTGTCCACCAATACCAACAATAGAGTTTCCATTTACAGTGCCAATGAAAAAATATTTGCCCCTTCCTGATTTATTTCTTTTTTTTTTGCATATTTGTCACACATAAATGTCTCAGATTTAATTAACAAATTTTAATATTAGTCGAGGATAACCCAAGTAGGAAAAAACATAGCCAAACGTTCCCGGCCCTGTATGAAAAAGTAACTTTCAATCATGAATTAACTGTGATTAACCACAAACCCAGGTCTGATTACTGCCCGACCTGCTGAATTGAGATATCATTTTAACAGAACCTGTCTGACACGTGTGGCTCAAAGTTCTCAAAAATCAACACATCATGCCAAAATCTAAAGAAACAACTGACAACAAAGACAACAACAAAGTCTATTGCATCTATCAGTCTGAAACGTGTTACAAAGCCATTTCGAATGCTTTGGGACTCTAGCAAACCATTGGTGCGAGCCATTATCCAGAAGTAGAGGAAACTTGGAACTGTGGTGAACCTTCCCAAGAATTTCTGGCCAACCAAAATTACAGTGAGCACACTGATCACTCACCAATTAGGTCACAAAAGAAAGAGACTGGGCAAACATGGCACCTATGGGAGAATTCCAAGGCAAAAATCACTGCTGATCAAAAGAAGAGACTCATGTCACATTTGCCAAAAAAAACATCTTGAAAAATACTCTTTGACTGATGAGCTGAATGCTGGAGTCCCATAAGATTTTGACTAAAACATCATGAAAAGACACCATACCAACAGTCAAACGTGGTGGTAGTGTGATTGATCTGGGGTTGCTTTGCTGCCTTAGGCCCTGGATGACTTACAGTAATTGATGGAGCCATGAATTCTTCTCTCTACCAGAGAGTTCTAAAGGAACAGTTTGTGCCTTCAAGGTCAAGTGCAAGGGTTATGAAGCAGAGCAATGGTCGGAAACAAATCAACACGTCCACCTCTGACTTTCTTGGGGGGAAAAACTAAAACAAAATGAAGGTTTTGGAGTGAACTAGCAAATGTTTGGACTCAAATTAGATTGAGATGCATTGGCATGACCTTAAACAGGATGTTCATGTTTGAAAATCCTCCTGTGTGGTTGAATGAAAACAATTCTGCAAAAAAGAGTGAGTCAAAAGTCCTATACAGTGATATAAAAGCCTCATTGCCCATTATTGCAAATGCTTCTTGCTGCTAAAGGTTACACAACCAGTGTTTAGGGGGTAAAGACTTTTACACACAAGGTTTGGATAACTTTTTCCCTAATAAAAGAAATCATAATTTCAAAACTGCATTTTGTAGTTACTTAGGTTATCTTTGTCTAATATGAAATGGTTTGATGATCTGAAACATTTAAGTATGACAAATCTGCAAAAAAACAAACAAACAAGAAATTGGGACAGGGACAAATATTTTTTCAAGACACTGCACATTATATTTTATATATTTATATCAAAAGCGCACATGTTCAGTTATGCATGCATCACAAACATACTGTGTGCTAATCTCTGAATGGATGATGATGAATCCTGTATGAGACTTACCAAGTGTAGCAGTTCTCTGATGGAATCGTATCACCTATGCTGTAATGGTTGCTTTGGCCATCATAACATCCACATTGGTCCCAGGTGACACACTGCATAGTGTCCTCATCGAAGTAGGGTTGGTTTGGGGGACATTGTGGATAGCAGCCTACAATATTTTACAATAGTGATTAACTTTAGTAGATTTACAGGTAAAATGGATGAACAGGTTTTTCAAAATATTTCATTATTTGCCTCCCATTCACTTATTCATGTGCACGGCATTCAGGGAAATGAGCAAGTGTGTGTATATATATATATATATATATATATATAAATATATATATATATATATATGTAGGACCCAAGCTTGGAGGACAAAAAGACCTCCTTCAGGTGCGAGCTGGAGAGAGCCCACACAGACGGGGTAGAACATTGCTAAATCCAGGAGGGAAGATCACAGACTGGATTTGAACCGTTGTGTATTTTAAGTTTAAATCAAGAGGTTTAACAAAAATTGTCATTGACCACATATTTGATTGATTTAACTGTATATCTAAAACCTCAAAAGCACATGTGATGAATATTTGTTGTACACAGAGAAAAGGTCTCTTGGTCTGTAGATTTGAGTTTCGCATTTTTAAAAATAATGTACCTTCCAGGTTGGTGATAAGAGAGGAGCAGTTTCCAGATGGATTCCTACATGTCTTCATGCAGTCAGCTCCACAAGGCTTGTAGTGCCACTCACATTCACCAGGTGAGTTATAATAGTCACAGAAAATAGCTTCACGAAATAAAGACATTCATTATTTGACTTTTACAGAAGTTACAGGTTTCTCAAATCCTGCTGCTCATATTTTCTGGTGGTCACACTTACGACACAGTTTTGGAGTCCTCCATCTAACACAGGCCCCGGCCTTATTACAAGCTTTGGCATAGGCGGCCACAGCAGTGCAGAAACACTCGCAGTCCCCACCAGCATCACAAGCACAGGAGTCTCTCACACAGGATTCAAAATATGGACCGGGGTCAACCTTCAACACACACAGTAATATATTAGTTAGCAGAATAACTGCTAGCTATGTAGCAGAACTACAGTAGTAATACCACTAAGAATCTGCTAATAAATGAATAATCCAGGCTAAAATATTAGAGTGAATGCAATAATGGATTAGGCTCAGCTGTAAAAATCATATGGATTTCGACAACTTATTTGGGATTATAATAATCCAGTCCAAATATCTAGTCTGATAAATTATCTTCACTGATCAACGTATTAAATGGACAAGATGGATTTTATGTAGAATGTCAATCGGGCAAATATGGCTTCATGCCAAAGAAAATGGATAGAAAAGAACAAGGAACTGAAAGTGGAAATCAAGGTGGCTTTTGTGTGTATGTTTGCCACCAAACACTGACACTGACCTCTGAATGGCAGCTCTGGAAGGTGACACTGGTGATGATACTGCACTGCTTTTGAGACCAGGCTGCCCGGTAGTGATTAGAGGCACAGGGATCACTGATTATCTGGGCACTGGGGCAACTAGAAGACACTTTCCAGCTGTTACCAAATTGTAGAACATCTGCCACTGTTTCCTGGGAACGTGTGGTGAAGTCGTTCTTACTGTTGCCGTCATAGTTTCCACACAGACCACAGACTTGACCCTGAGAGGAAAGAAAGCAGCGACAGAGATTAAATTCTCTTGTTCTTTGTTTTATCCCCTTTGGGGATTTTCTTTTGATGCTATCAATGTCCAACATCAATATTTTGTTATATTTTCTTTAATTGTTTTTTTAGAATACAGTGATAACAAACTGGATATCAATAATCATGTAATTCTATTGGTTTTTGCACTGACTACTAAATGTCTACTGAGCTCTCTAGGACCCTCTAGGACTTTCTTAAAAAGGTAACGGTCAATCCAGACATGCAAAATGTATTTAATTGTACCTGGAACTGTGGATTGAGGGTAATGAAAAGACTGGTTTTCTGGTCCCACATGAGCACGAGTCCTGGCTTGATTGTCACCACTATGTAAACGCCCATTTTTTGTATCTGAGCTGGAAGCACCTGGATGTTGCCCTTTACCACCTGGAAGCTGTCATCTTTAAGTTGGAACTCATTATCCTGTGGGTAACAACATTAAGTTAAAGCTAACTGGAAAACACACTTGAACAACATACCTGCTGATAGCTTAAAAGAAACTGCAGCTCACGGAGGCAGAGACAAAAACCGACTCAACACGGTGAAATGTGGTGTTTCTTGGGCATTGTCAACAAAGCAAGGCAGTGAAGTTAAACTACTTGATTAATACTACTTGAACTGATTCTTTTATCTAATTTCAGTAAACTATTCTCTGCTTTAATATTGCTGATGTAATATTGTAAACAACTTTTAGCAGCTGTGATTCAATCTACAATCCAAGTCCATCTTTAGTGTGTTAACTTAAAATAAAATTAGTTTGAGATCCTGATCCAGGGTTTGAGACGCAACATGAGCACAATTAAAGTGCGTTTACCTCCAAGAAGATCTTGATGGTCTTAGAGCAGGTGGTTCCTGTGGTTCCACACGGAACATTTTCAGTAATAATCCTGAAGCTTCCAGTGCTGTTACCAGTGCCACAGTAGTCCTGGGTGAAGCACAGGGGATAAAATTACTGGATAAAAGTGATACAAATACTTGGCTGCCTTTCACTCAGGACTGATTGTGAGGAGCTACATTTAAATATCACAGGAAGAAGAAGGAGCAGCCACAGTGAGCTTTAGGATGAAGAGCTAGCAAGTTTCCAACTTTAACATTTTAGCCACCTTACCTGGACAAGAGTGTATTCACACTGTCCACTGAAGTCAAACCTCTTGTCATCAAAGGTGATGTAGTGACCATCTCCATAGATCCCACAGACGGAATCACACATGTTGTTGGTGCATGTGAACTTCCTTCCAACGCAAGAACTGAGGAGAAACACGTACAGCAGACACACAAACTGATTTCAGAACTACACATAAGATCTGCTCTCTGTGTTGATGTATATTAATTAACCATTTCGATGTACAGAATTTCTGATTAAACCCACCTACCTTTTACAAATATAATCAAAAGAAGTTGGTCTGTTGAGATCTTATTAAAACATACCACAGCTACATATCAGCTGGTCTCTCTTTTACACATGTATTTAATATCCATAAAGTGAAAACACTGTCAAATTGTAGCATTTAAGCATTAATCCTGGATTGGTACTTTGTTACAAGAAAGAGGAAAACCTGACACATTGTTAACCTGAGAGGTTTAACTGTAATAACACACTAAGCAAACTGTAGAGTAACTATAATAGAACGTAAACATAAAAAAAACAGAAATGCATTATTATACCTCGTGTATCCAGACAATATACCTGTAAACATGTTTTATAATACAAACCCAACTCTAAAAAAGTTGAGACACTGAAATTTTTTAATAAAATCAGAATTATTTGGATCTGAAAATCTCTGTAAGCTCTATTTTATTCACAATAAAAGAGAAAAAATGTAAAATACTTGGACTGATAAAATGTAAAATTTTAAGGAAAAAAATGAGGCTAATTAAAATTTGACGGCAGCAACATATCTGCAGTTTAGCATTGTTTTACTGAAATATGCAAGGCCTTCCCTGAAAAACATGTGGGAGCATAAAACCTGTATATACCTTTCAGTATTGATGGTCTCTTTCCAGATGTAGAAGCTATGTATAATATAATATGTGTGATGATTTTAATGCAGTGCCATCTGGAGGTGTGAAGATCACAAGAACTGATTTTCAGTCGTATCCCTTGAATTCAGAGGGACAAACTTTCTCCAGATTCTCTGATTTTATGTTTTATGGATAATGAGATTTTCAGTGTCTTTGCAATTTTACACTGAGGAACATTATTCTGAAACTTTTGCAGACTGGGGAACCTCTGCCACCACCACCACCTGTGGCTCAGGTGGTGCAGCAAGCACCATGAGGCACACATGTTTGAGACACACAGTGCCATTAAATCTGTCACTGGCCATGACGTGCGGTCTAATAGTGAGTTTTACTTTGAAAGATTCCTAAATGTTAGAAGTGGGTCACATCGTGGTCACGAACGTCCTTTGTTGTATCCATAGTATGCAGCCTCTCTGAACACTCGTTTAAATGTTCTTTGTTCATCACCTCCTTTACCACCGCACACACCGGACTGACACCGCAGCGATGGATGAACCATCTGGCCGTGAAAAGGATCTCAAACCTGTCACAGATTTTAAGGTGCTTCTTCACATGAAGAATGTGTATTTATATAAGTTCTCTAAATTACCGAAAACAAACAAGTTCAATGTTAAAGCAAGTTTGGGTGCTAAAACTATTTTATTCAGCGTATGTGGACATGTGACCTCGAGCACAATAAAGGGTCACCTAATCAACTGACATCCTCAGTGTGAATGCATATTCATTCCTGTGCTAACAATTATAAATGCATTTATTATTATTAGTTATACATCCCTGTGTGCTTGTAAAGAAAAGGACAAACCAGGTGTTGCAGTCCTCTGTGAGTGTCTCTCCGGGCTGGTACACTTGTCCGTTGTGCAGACATGGACAGCTGGTCTCATTTACACAGCCTCCTGCTCCATCTGAAAACAAACCATCTGGGCAGATGCAGCCCGACGTGCAGCCTGTGGGGATCTATATGAACGTGAGAGCAGAGGGTGAGTCCAGCGAGGCCAAGCATGAACTACACATTTAACTGTGCAGCCAAGCTGCTGTGCTGTACTTACACAGTCCATGTCAGGGGTGCTGCAGCTCTTCTGACACTCGGTGCCAGTAGCTCCAGGTTGAGCAGTGGAGCAGTCAAAGTACACCATGGGGGCAACGCATGATTGTAACTCTGGGAACACATTATAACAAGTTCACGTTCAGTTTTGTTGGCACAATAAATGACATTATGATGAAAATTGAAATGTCTCATTAATTTTATCCACAACTCATTGAAATTCAGCATCAACATCTACAGCATGAATTTCTTCCAGACTGAAAAAGTTAAAAATAATGAAAACTATTCTATCACTCACAAATGTAACAACTAGCACACGTCACTGTGCAGAAACCTACTCTGTTGATGTGTTCCTCCAGAGCAGCTCAGAACTCCTTGTCTGCAGACACTGAAAACAAGTAAGAAGGAAAATGAGTTTTACATCATAGAATGTCCTGAGTTTTTCTTTAATCAAATAGTCATCAGCAGAAAATATGCTTTTGTACTGATGTATTCAGGATAAGAATTTGTGGAATGAAACAAAATCTTTGCTTTCACTTCGAGCTCATTCTTCGTAGGTGGTTAATTTACAGTCTCGTGAGCTTTTAAGGTCCTGTGTTCCCCAGGTCAGTATTTTGTTAACCTTCATGCTTTGATTGGCTCGAACCTGTTCATGCCCTTAACTTGCATCATATTAAATCAATATCTGTCATTCTCCTCTTTTGTGGCATATAATTCTGGGGAACATAGGACCCTTAGTACAGTAATAACCTCCTTTCATAGTCACAGTTGATAACTAAAATTATAATCTGGTTAAACATAATTCTCTCAACATGTAAATGAGCCCAACCATTACTTTAAACACACGCTGGATCTTCTCCTGATATACGACGTGGCATACAAACCTTAGACTTTACAGCATTCCCTGAAAGCCCCTCCTGTCTGAAAAGTTTAATATAATGTTTACATTTACTTTGATGGATTACACAGTAGTGGGAACAAGTTTTAAATATATAATTCCTCCATAAAAGTTTAGACATCAGAGAAAAATTATTCAAAACCATCTCAAAGACTTTGGTCTCTCAGAGTTCAGTCATTAGTTCCTCCAAACCATCAACGTGTTTATTAGATCCTATTCCTACTAGACTGCTCAAAGAAGCCCTTCATTTATTGATCCTTCAGTCTTAAATATGATCAATCTGTCTTTATTAGTTGGCTATGTACCACAGCAGTGAAGGCTTTTTAAGTAGCGGTTTGATTACTGCCCCCTTGAAGGCCTGTGTGTCTTTATCCAGTTTCTCTCCCCTGAGCCCCAATCGATCATGGAGTTTTTCCTCCCCACTGTCGCCAACAGTTGCTCATAGCGGCTCGTTTTGACTGTTGGGTTTTCTCTAAAACACTGTAGGGTCTTTGCCTTACTATAAAAAGCACATTGAGGAGGCTCTTTATGTTGTGATTTGGTGCTCTGTAAATATATAACATTTACTTGAATTATCTGTAAACAAAGATCTGCAATATTAGCTCAGCTTCACTTTGTATTTACAGCAAATTGGCATCAGCTAATTATTATTTTGTCACAGTAAATCTGGGCTGATGATGGAAAACAGATGTATTTACCAAGTGCTGCCATCTTTACTGACAGTCTCTCCAGCCGGAATAATAATGTCTCCATCATAGCAGGAGCAGCTTGCGCTGGACACACACTGGCCCTCCTCGTTCATGTAGGTTCCTTCAGAACAGCCGCAGCCGTCCACTGGGACGAAGCTGACCTGACACGAGTAGTCCGTCTGGCTGAGGGAACGGCAGGTACGCCCACAGCTGGTCATGTTGTAGCTGTACACTGTTTCTGCTGCACATGATGTACTGAACTTCTCTGTTGGGACACACAGGATATGTGGGAGCACGAGACAAGTGTTATTAGGTGCTGTATGAAACTGAACTGAATTCAAGAGGACAATGGGCTGAATTTACAAGCAGCTGGAATGTAGTTTAAGTAAATCAAACAATGATCTGCAAAGTTTTCCTGTAGGGAAATTATGGATATTTGTAAAATAATAATGAAAACCAGGAAGCATATTTGCATTCACCCACTGACTTCCTTCTACAGTTAAGTGCTTTCTGTCTAACCCTGCGTCACAGATCACCTCGGGCTGCAGACTGGAGTAGCAAAGAATTGAACCTCCAACCTTCCATTTAGTAATGAGCTATTGCATCTCCGGAGCCACAGCCACCCGAACACCATGCCAACACCACACCACAGACTAACATCTCACAGGCTGCCTCAGGAGGGAGAGCAGCTCCATGAGAAAGCTGATGATCTGAGCCTGGCTGCTGCAGTCTGCAGTATCCTTCGGTAGGGTATTGTACCCCAGGTTGCTTCCAGAGTGTGAAATTGTGTGCACTTAGATGTAGAAAGAAGTGCTTGTATGACTGGGTGAATGTAAATGTGTGGCTCTGAGTTCTGTAGAATAGAAAAGCTCTATATATGTTTACCATTTACAGCTTTGACCTAAACGTACCATTATAATGAGCTCCTCCATCAGAAGGAGGATAGTTGCTAAGTACAAGACTCATACAGTTTATGGATGTATTACAAGGAGTTTTGAATACAGTGAGTTAAGTGCTTTAATTACATTTCTGCATAAGCAATGAAAAAAAGCACCAAAGGCTCCACCTGTGCGATGGTCCAAGAACTCTTCAACATTAAGAATGAGCTCATGAATTTCTGCATCATCAATGTGATGTTTCTGCAATAGCAAATCATCACATCACAATCATAAATACACCGTAGTTTACAATAGTGATGTGATGGTTCTTGTTCCGCGCTTGATATGATTCACTGCAGTGTAAACAGTTTGATTAACTTCACTGAAGCATTATGGTCACTGGCCTGTTAACTAGGATCGGTGGAAGGCAGCAGATTTATGATTCAAATATTTCTATGTTTTGTCAGCTTGTGTCTGTTGTTGTTGACTTTATTAACAAGTGTTCCAGACATATTTCTAATAATGATATTTTGTAAAGGATGCTTGGTATTTTACTCACCACACATGGTTTCCCTCCAGCCGCTGATGAGGATTCCTGCTGCTGAGCATGCATAGACATATGAGGAAACTGCAGCACACATGCAGTCCTCAGTTTTCTCACACTTACAGCTGTCATAGATGCAGTTCTGTGGAGAGGGGAGTCATGCACGGATTAACAAGAGCAAAGATGCTAAGTTATTAAACCTTTATGTGCATAGACGTACATCCTTATATGTGCTGGGGCTGATGACGGAGTGACACGGAGCAAAAACTCCGCTGGGATCAGTTATCTTGGAGCACCAGTACTGAGCAAATTTCCCTGAAACACAGAAACACACAGATTAAAGCTGTTATAAAACATCTGCTGTTGTTACAGCGTCTTCATAAATGGCAAAGCAGTATGGTATTTTTCATACGGTAAATGATAACTATTATACAGTAACAGAGGTGTCAAACATAAGGCCCGGGGGCCAGAACCGGCCCCTCAAAGACTCTGATCCGGCCCACTGGATGATATTTTTGTCACCACTATAGAATAAATTTTTTCGACGGCTTTACGGTAAAACTAAATTTTAAAAAAGGACATCGTCTGTTTTTTCTATAATTACAGGACAGTCTGGACAAAGAACTACCAGAACCTTTTGTGTAGTTTTACACATTTCTTACACTTTAAGCTCAAAAAGTGGTGCTGACAGATGACTGTCGTATAAAAACATTACATACAGCTTTTTTCTTATATTAACCCTAGAACACTAACGCAATTTTTGTTATGTGATTTTCATTGTGTTGCTGTTGTCTGAGTTGTATGGGACTTTGGGTAGCTTCAGGGCGCTCATTCATGTCATAAATGGTATGCTTGATTCCCTC
>VOQJ01007719.1:1317-13997 GCA_015052665.1 Apistogramma diplotaenia
GGGTGGTACCCGCCCGGATGGGGGAAAAAATGGACGCCACTGCCCCAACTAGCGACCCCCCCCCCCCCCCCCGTGTAAGAATCAGCATTATAACTGTCAGTCAGGAAAATTCAAAGCAATTAGTAAGTTTTTTTGTTTTGTTTTTGGTGTTTCAGCACAGATACGACTGTGGTTCCCAGTCATCAATATTTTTATATATATTTGTCATCAACTTCTTCATTGATCACTTTTCCTTTTTAATTTTTCTTCTCTGTTCATGTGAGTCCCAGTTTTTCACACGCTCTGTATTGTTTCTGTTTATGCTGCTGAGAATCTTAATAGCTTGAACCAGGAGTTAATAAGTGATAAGTAAATCTGTCCAGAAAGCATCACTGCTATAAGGCAGAGTCAGAAAAGCGGCCCAAAATACAAACCTCAAATTATGCTCAAACCTGTGCAGATATGCAAAAGCAGCAGTCAAAAGGGTGACGAGAGACGAGGAAACAGTTCGAGTGCCGACTGAACGTGCGGAGGAGGAGACGAAGGCAGTGGAGTAAATGTGCCCACAGAGTAATCGGCTAATTGAACACAGGCTTTGACCAAAACGGACAAGAAACAAAGGATGAAGTCGAACTAACAGCAGCGAAACAAGATGAGTCATTTCAAAACTCACATCCTCTCTCCACACCGCCACATGAATATCCCTCGGGTCGGAGATCATCGTGGTGCGGCACCATCGCTAAAGTGTAAACATTTGATTTACTGAGGCAAAACATCACAATTTCTGAGCAAAGCTTGACCTAAGGAGACCTCGCAAAAGCTTTGAACCTCTCGCTTCAGCTCTTGGTCTCAGTTTTGATGCCTGTTGTGTTCTGAGTGGTATTGCCAGAAGTAGCCTGTGTCTCAGCTTGTTTACTCTCTTTTTAGTTGCCTTGGATTAGACTGAGCAGCAGCCAGCCACTGTCTGTTCCCAGCATGAGGTGTTTAAAACAAAAACAATATCTCAGCATCTGGACTCCTCTGGAGATGAATACATGAATGTCCAAACACCCCGGTCGAAAAATGCTGGAAGTCAGCTCTGCTTTCTTGCACATTAGGCAAGGTCAAGGAGTATCCTCACCAGGCAGGATGGATCCTGAAATTCAACAATAACGCTAATAAGGCTGGAGCTCGCCCAGGAAGAATCGCGGCTCCTGAAAAAACTGATAAATGTCTATCAAGGAGTTGCTGAATTATTTATCACCCCGGCTCTGCCATTAATTTGTTCCCGCCATGTGGTTTTGCTGTAAATAAAATCTGTGTGAGCCACAGATGGAATTCGGATGAATGGCCCACTATATAAGAAGAGAGGGATTAGGGCTTTCTTTTGTTTGACTAAGAGTTTTGTGCAACATTACCAAAGCCCCTTGGCAAATAGAATCATCTCCCAATGAGCAATTGGCAAACAGCATAGGCTTTACGAGATTTAATTATGTCTAATTGTGTCTGTTTCAGTGAGGTCCCATCAATCAGTCGGAGCTGTTTTCCTCTCTTTTGCATGTTTAAATAGACAGAATTCTGATCCTGATGATGAGAGGAGGACACAAAAGAATTGTCGCTTATATAAGATGTTACAGCTTATACTCCACACATCAAGGCGGTGCCAGCTCTGGGTGAGGGTGCCATTGATGTTGTTGTGTTTGATCACTCACTTCCATCTCTAGGATTCTGCATGATGCAACAAGCAAGAAAGCACAACACTGCAGCATCTGGCTTAAAGAGTTGCATGATAGCGGCAACAAATATGACGGCATCTGCCCTCCACACTGTTATCTGCGAACCCGTCTCACAGCCTCTGCCCTCCACACATCTCTGTGTCATCTGTGTCCACCCGTGAATGATATTCCCTCAGACTCAGCTCCACAGCCCAGCCTGACCGTGAGATTAGTTCCACCTCCTTTCGCCCCCTGAAGTGTTCTTCTAAAGGGCTCAGGCTGCTTTATCGCCTCTCTGTTTATATTTACCTGGATATATTTGTGAGAGCGTGAGGTGTGCTGACCTGTCGGCGCTTGTTATTAAATCCTGCAGGTGCTCATTTCAAGAAGCTCCAGCATATTGTCATTCTTGATGACAAATCAACAACAAATGGCTGCTAAAGTGGCGCTAATAAATTGAAAATCCGTTGCAAATAGAACTTTTATTCTACATGATTTCCAGAATTGCTGAGGCTGAATAGAGTCATTTTAAAGCTTGGTGAGAGCAGTCAGTTGGCTGAACTGCAGGAAAAAATATCATGTATCATGAAACGGCCCAAAAGCAACAGAGCAGGCTCTGAAAGTCATCCTACATGTTATTCATTTGCAGTCTCTGCTTACTGTTTATTAATCTCTGTGCAAAGATGGCCACGCTAACCTGACCTCTGACCTCAGCATGTTTGTTACATGTTAGAGGTCTATATACACAGAGTCATCACATTGGTGCCACCAGTCAACATGCTGATGTTCTCAATACTAATGATTACTATACAGCACCAGTTTGGACAGTGGGCCCTAACCTTTGACCTGTCTAGGACCTCTTTGATAGGTGTGCAGCCTTTGGAGCGGGGGTATCTCTGCCCATTACTGGCATTTTGGTGGGTGACGGGGGCTCTGCAGCCCCATAAGGAACAAACTGTGGTGCGCTGTGTATTCTGACACCTTTCTATCAGTGCCAGCATGAACCTTTTCTGCACTCTGAGCTACAGGTGCACGTCTGCTGGAGGTGACCACACAGGCCAGCCTTTGGTCCCCACGTGCATCGGTGAGCCTCGGTCATCCATGACCCCGTCACTGGTCTTGGACCACTTTTGACAGATGCTGACCACTGCAGAGTGGGAACAGTTTCGGAGCTGCTCTGACCCAGTCTAGCCATCAGAGTTTGGCCCTTGTCAAGCTTTCTCAAATTTTTATGTTCACTTTATGTTCACTTTGCTACTTTTCCTGCTTGTAACACATGAACTTTGAGGACAAACTGTTGATGTGCTCCCTGATATAGCCCACCCACTAACAGGTGCCGTGATGAAGAGATAGAATAAATAATGTTATTCCTAATCCTTGCATAAAAGATAGAATTAGCAGGGGGGTTATTCCTTTGTATTGAACTGTAAGGAAAACGTAATATCTCAGTAAACACTTCCCTGGTCTCAAATGCTGGTTTCATTATTTCTCCAAGTCAGTGTGATTCATCCTCTGGGGATTTTTTTTTTCAATACTTTTGGGGTCAATTATGAAATGTTTAAAGATTTGCTTTGCAAAGTAAAGTCCTGTTAGCCTGTGAGCAGACTAAGCTAGTTGTAAGAGAGATCATTCTGCTCTTTTGTGTTTTGTTTTTGCTTTTTTTACACCCTGTGAGCATTTTCCACTTTATCACATCCTCACTACAAACCAACAAACAATTACAGGCGTGCAGGCAGCTCCGCTCGCTGCCAGCCCCCGTGTAACTATACTCAAGAGTGTGTCTGAAATTCAGTTGTCATTTCTTCTTTTTTCACAGCCTCTAAATGAAATGTGCTTTTCCACAGAATTGTTTCAACTTAAATCTTCTGCATAACAAATGTTCTTCCATCACATGTCTGCTTGTGTTGTATAGAAGCGGCGTCTCAAACGCACTGCTTTTATTGCTACAGCTACACTATTTGTCATCAGACCCCTGAGCAGCTCCCGCAGTCTAATGATACGAGCATACTTATCCTGTCATGTTTCGAGTTACTAACGTTAGAAAAAGACGCAGCGGAGAACAGTTTCTAAGACGACTCATGCAGCCATTACTTCATGTTTTGTGTGCGGGGGGGGGGGATGATCTGCTGCGGAAACTGATGGCCAGCGTGATATTTCAAAAGGTTACGCTGCATCTTGCTCAGCGATTGTTTTCCACAGATTTATATTTGTTTAAAGGGGGGTTGTGGTTGTCAGCGATAACAAATGCACTGACAAATAACTGGGCAGCGTGCCATTTGGAATTCATTTACCCAGACAAGGTGGAGATAAAGGCACCACCCTGACTGTCTGCGAGCGACACTTCGTAAATCAGGGAACAGCGTGGATGAATTACACTGGTGAGAAAGTCTCCCCACTGAAGGACAGCCGCAGTGTGTCTGTTTACACGCAGCCGGCCGGCAGCATAGGTCAGCTCTCACTCCTCTCCGTGCCCTTTGGGAAACGCTCCGGCAGGCCACGATGCAAAGAGTAATGAAAGACGGAGCACAGGCTCAGAGTCATTTCAGCTGATTCGAAGGCGTGAGACAGTATTTCAGTGTGAACACTCACTCTCTCGTGATCAATGTGTCAGAACTCTAAATAAAAAGGCAATAAAGTGTCAGAGTTGCTTTGTATTATATGGCTGAAGATGAATGAACTGAAGCATTAAGATTAAAATAATAGTTGGGTTTGTTTTACTGTGGTGACATGAACGGGTAATTATGAATCTCTGTGTGTTAATAAATCTTTTTTTTAAATTAAAATTAAAGGGATTATATTAATATTAGGATTTAACCGCAATGATAAACTTGTGTTGAAGACGAAAGAATGTGGCTGTATAGCAAATGCCCCGCTCTCCTCTGATATATAGGAGGAAATAATCCTTTTGACATCGAGCTCTTTTTCTCCATAAATCACACTGCAGCTTGGATTTGCTGATGAATACCAACCACATGTAGAAGCTTTTACACGATCATTTCACACGCATAATAAAAGCCGTGACACACAAATGGAAACATATCAAGTGTCAAACAAAAGCTCAACGAGCACTCGTCGCTTTAATTTGATCATGAATAAAGATAACTGTTCAAACTGTCCAAGTTCTTTATTAATGAGATGATTAGCTCACCTTTCACCACCATGTGATTGTAAAACACAAATAAGCATCTGTCTCTATATATATTACAATAATTAGTTGCACAGAGTAGATGATGTGTACACCTTAAATTTTCTTTTTTTTTATTAATTTTTTGGTATTTGCACATTTGTGTGTGTATCATTTTTCCTACTCTGTTTTAGAGATGTGTGCAGATTTCATGCAATTTCCATAATATTAGAAAAGTGAAAAAAAGTTACTACTTACCACTGATCACTGTTACGCCATTGATTAGCCTGGTCTTTTAATATAACCGAAAATTACACTGTAACTAATAAAATATTTGACTCATCAGTTTCTTTCTTCGGCTCTACTGACACACAGTTAAAAGAAACACTGAAAGATGGATAGAAAGACACAATGGATTTCATATCTCTCCCCACTCTGTGTCTATATTATGCATACAGTCCAATATTTAACTGTGTGCCAGAAAAGGCTAAAATGTGCTGAGATATGCCAAACTTTCTATGCAGCTTGTAACATTTGTGACATGATTTATTTCTAAAGTTATCTTCGGAGGAGACATAAGAAGGAAAATGCTATTTTTATGCAAAAATGGTTACATTGTTGCTATTGTGGATCTTTGATCATTTTGGCTCCACTTTGTAGTCACTGCACATTATTAGTAAACAGAACATGTAGTAATTTATTATTCAAAGTCACTCTACTATCAGGTTTACAGGAGCTGATGCAGTTTGACGTAGAAGAGCAAATGATTACACACCGTGTCGATACAGGATTTTTAACCTCAGCAACAAATGACTTCATCTTGAGATGTTTTCTGCTCCTTTTTTCTGCATTTGATAATTGCTGACAAGCTCCACACGAAGTGTTTTCTTTGCTCATAGTTTTTGTCAAAACTGGAGGAGAAGTGAAGTCAGATTTTGTCCAATAAAAAGATCGATTGAGGGTCAGCGAGTACTTGGCATAGACTGTCAGCTGAAAAATCATGCTGAACAGTGAGGTTAATGTTGTTTCCACCCTGCGGAACATTTCCCTGTTTGCGTGTCGTCACGCGTCCCTGGAGACACCAGCTGAAATTTACATACTGTATGCCTCAGTGTGGACATCACAGCCACATGCAGACAGGTGATAGTGTGAGATCATGTGAATAAAGGTGTCAGTCATAGAGCTGGAGACCAGCCTGCAACCACCCAAAAACCATCTGCTGCAGGGAAATATATGCCTGATCCTGGGTCTGTGAGCCAGAGTTTAATGTTTTTTATAGTTTCTTCCTGGTTCCCTCAGACCTTCTTAGTTGAGTTTGTCTGAGTTGTTCTTGGTTATAGTTTATTTGTAGTTTCCCTGTGTCAAGTCTGCATCTCTGACTGTATGTTTCCTCTTTACTTTGGTTCTCTCTTGTCCTGTTAGTTAGATGTACAGTAGTTCTTCCTGCTGTGTCCTGTCTCCCTGATCACCTTGTGTGTGTTTATTCTCTGCATCTTTCTCCTGCTGTTTTCTGCATTGTGTGAACCTCACCTAGAAGAGACCAGTAACATCCAACTCCTGGCCAATAAGCTGCCTGAGCACAACATGGAAACTCCTGTCAGGCAGACACCCCACAGGGAAATGGGAACCATGAAGAGGCTGCTTGGAGTAAGGCAAGTCCTGAGAAGTCAGCTGAATGGGAAGACGAGAGTGAGTGTCAGAACCTCTCCTAGATGAAACAACAAAGATCCGTGAATACGTCAGGATCATGTGCTGTGAGTACCTCAGGCAGCAGAAATTAGGCCACGTGCGAGAAAAATGGAAGCTTTCATAAGAAAAATGCAGAGCACATGAAAATAACAAAACCTTTAAGAATTAGGTCAGTCAGGAAGTCAGTTTACAACAAGTCTTTGAAGGTTACCCAGAGTATTTCATGTAGGGCAGGAAAGTAGCTGACTTTATTTCCTAAGCTGAGTGGCAGATACAGTATAATGCTTCATTGCACCCACAGCACTTCACTGTGGGTCCAAGCATGTGGCCTTGATTTAGGTGAATGAGCACATCCAATTTATATTCAGGCAATCAGCAATCGCTCAGAGAGACACATGCACACACACAATGGCATTGACTGTCTCTCTCGCCAGCAGTGCTCATTACCCAGCTCAGACAAGAGAAAGAAAGAAAAGCAGAGACAGAGAAAAACCCCAGACACAGAGGAAATCTACTCCCACAACAGGCTGTTCACTCTGCGCCAACAGTCATAGAGTCAGTGATCCTGGAAGCAGCTGCATGGCACTCACTCACTTTGCTCCCTCTCCACACTGCCAGAGAGGTCTGGAGTGACAGGCCTCCAGACTGCAGACCTCCTTGCCCCTTAGCCCCCTGCTCATGCAGCTCAAACCAGGTGCTGAGTGTTTCTGCAAGGGGACTTCAAAGGAGGGGTGCACGAGGAGGTGATGCAAGCACAGACCAAAAAAGTCAAAAGTCTCCAGCAAACTAATTATTTGATTCAGCAACGTGGTGGCTCCTTTCACGGTGTGTGCAGTTGAGAAGAAATGTTGTTTTATTTCTTGTTGTGTTGACACAAAATTACAAATCCACGTTTCAATGGCTAACAGTCTGAGCAAAACCGCCGTGTGCTGAATTTCATGATGTTTCACAGGTGTTCGTTCCCATGACGGCAGGTAGCTCCAGATGCTACGCACAGTCACGTGGTTTGTATTGCAGATAAAGTGAAACATGGTTGCGGTTCAGTTTGGACAAGTATAAATGCAGTGCAGGTGGCAGCTCACCGAAGTAAGGAAGGCAGACGTGGTGTCACAGCAGCTCTGATAGAAAGCCACAGGAAATAAAAGCCTTTGTTCTTCTGCAAAGTCATTGCTGTCATTATTTTTTGGGCAAAATTTGATAGCAGCAGGATCAGAACCCATTTATGTCCTATTTGACAAAAGCTCCGATTCCTGCCTCTCTCTCAAGATACGCACTTCACTCACATGCACGGGACTGTTATTAGAGGAGCTGTTAGTGTGGAGGATTATGTTAACAGCTTAATTATACTATTGCTTTCCAGGGTTGATAATAGTCATTATTGTGTATGTAATTGTAGTCAGTGATCAATTAAATCGTCTATTATATCGTTAAATTGAATAACATCCAGTATTTATTGGGTGTTAAGATTGGGTGCGTTACAGTGATGTCGCATTACGTGTGACAACGAAACACAATGACAAACTAGTTTACAATTTTCCAGCAGTTACACAAATGAAAGTAATCAGGATGATGCAGGACGGAGAGGCAGGTGGGAAAGGAGGGATGGGCTGACACAGCGATCAGCGGGGATTCGGTTTGCCTCGGGGTCGCATCCAGCCATCGCTCTGCGCTCGTCCACACTGACATACAAAAAGCACACAGCAGCACAGCGCTGACATGTGTGCAGTAAATGATGAATCACACGCTAGGTTAACAACATTACAATCTGATTTTATTTGCTCCACGAGGAACGAATATGCAGTTATGGGTACGGAATACCTGGGTCTCTCCACCATTTGGTTTTGAGAACTGAAGAAGCCTCTCGGATGAGAGGTGAAACGTCTCCAAGAAACAAAGAGTCCAGTCGCATTTTTTTTCAAGCTCCAGAGACGACGGAGCAGAAACTGACACTTTTCCCCCTAATAAGGCAAAAATAAGATTAGGCTCCACTGATGCCGTCTGAATGGAAGAGGAAGATAACATCTTGTTGCTGCAGCCGTGGAAAGGCTTAGTCACTTAACGTGAGCACTCAGGATGGAGATGCTAAGGTCATTTGTTGTTGACAGAGTAGATTAAAATCAGCTGCAACCGACAGTCGTCAATTTCAATAAGTGGACCTGAGTGGCTTAACTGATTACTTTGATTTTTATTAGCTTTGATGGATCTTATCAGTGAGATAATTTCTCCAAAATCAGATTATAGGAGTATACAAATGAAGGCAAATAACTGCAGACAGGTCAAACTGAATGTGTTAGATATGATTTTTAAAAGACGGTGCATCTGTGGAAATCATCCTATGATGATGATGATGATGCTAAAGTCCTGGTCCTGGCTCTTTGACACAGCACGATCAGCTGGACTTTAGTTTGTTTGCTGTTTATGATCTTGTGCTCTTTTGCACTTTGCAGATAATTCCTGTTCGGGTTTCTCATGACGGTTTATTTAGTCTTAGTTTTGCTGCTGTTTACAATCTAGTTTTTTGTTATATTTACTTCCCAGACTTTTCATTTATCCTGCCCTGTCCTTCCTATCCTTCCTCTTTTAATTTGGTAATCATTTTGTCTCTCATGGTTCACGTTTAGCTTTCCTTCACCTGTGACTCGTCATCTAGTTTGAGTGCACCTGTGTCGCCCTTGTGTTTCCACTCCTCCCTGATTGCCCTCTGTGCCGGAGTGTATTTAAAGCCTTGGTTTGATCGGGCTCCTTGTTTGTGACATCTGTTGACTGCTTTGCTCCCAGCTTGTTCTCTTGTTTCCTTTTGTATTCTGTGGATTTTGGACCGACCACAATCAAAGGCTCACTTTTACTTATTCTGTCTGTCTCGGTCTGCATTTGCTTCCTAATCCTGCAACTGTCATAATGTGCGTTTAAAAAAAAAAAGCAAACATATGTCTTCTACACCGAGTGGTCCCTGCTATTTTCCTCTTGAGGCTTATGCAGGCACACTAAAGATCCCCTGACCCCAACAGAGGACACATGAGAGCAAATGACATTTCCTGTCAGCACTGTAACTCATGTGACAGTGTCAGTATAGGACGTCAGCTGCATTACTACAGTCTCAGGGTGCACTGATGACTGTCACAGGAACTGCAAAATACTGTCAGGGGATGTCTCACTCTTCCTCAGCAGCACTGTTACTTTGCGCGCCCAGAAAACAAAGTTTTCCCTCTTATTTTTTTTACCCCACGCTCACACCTTCTGAAAGGGAAGAGAGACTCATTTTGAAATTTCATGTGTGTTATTCTGTTGGCCCCGGAAAGTTCACGCAGAGTTTTAGAAAAACTTTCCTCCAACGCTTCAAAACCAGAGTGCTGAAACTCTAATCTGCATTGTCACATCGATGTACAGCCTGGAGCTGCTCCATTAACTATGATAACAGGGAGGAACAAACTCTTTTCTCTTGTTTCTCTCGCAGACAGCACTCACTGCTGCTAATACAGGCTGAACTCTCTCAGGGCAGCGAGACGACATATTTCAAACCTCAATACAGTGGTTCTCCTCTTTGTTTCCCAGCCACCTCCGAGGCTTTGATAGTTTGCTCTGGAATTTTGTTATTTCAAGAGCAAGACTGAGATTTCTGGGGAAAAAATCTAGTTAGTGCTTGAATTCTTTCTCTTCTTTGCATGATTTTCTAAAGAGCGTTATTCAAAGTAAACTTTTCTACCCAGAGAGCCTCACTGGGAGCCTTCACAGTAAGACATTGTATCCAGTCTCCGTCCCACTGGCTTCATAGAGAGTGCGCAACCTTTTCCTCAACTCTTGTCATTCCATAAACAGGAAGCATTAGTCAAACTCCAAGGGAAGATGGTTTGATTGATATATTAATATAACCAGACATATTGGATTTTTTTCCCTGAGTACTACTAAAACTGAAAGGAATTATTCTGATAAATGAGATATTATAAGCTAGGAGCATAAGACCCAAATATATGAAGTTGATTTGAGTGGAAACGCAGTCGATCTGAATGTTCAGGGATCACATCGTTCATGAAATCCTCTGTTTCTGAACAGAGCAGCCAGCTTAAACATTCTGCTTGTGTTTGGGTTTTTCCCTTCCTCTGACTCTGCCTCTGCCTCTATCCCGGCAGTCCCATCCCTCCGCTTTATCTCCTCTTTCCCCTAAATCGCTTTCTCCCAGCTTGTTTTGTTGCTTAAGCACGGTCTCCCTTCCCCTTCTTCTGTTTCTTCTTTTCTTATCTCCCTCTGTCTCCTCCCCTTTTCTTTTAACTGTGCCTCTCCACTATATGTCTCTCACAATCCCTCCCTCTTTTAGTCTTAAGCAAAAATCCTGGCTCCCATCTTATCTCCAGCCTCCATGTAGCAATGCCAACCATGACCAAAAACAGCGAGGACTTACATATCCCTGGCTGGTTGCCATCTTCTCTGCCTCTCTCCTTCCCCGTGGCTTTGGCGGGGTCATGCATCTGCCTGCCAGCAAGCAGAGAGTTGGAGGAGTGATGGGAAAAAAAGCAGGCAAAGGGTTTGCTTCACTTCGCCTTGAGTTGGCAGATTAGAACCTTTGACACCTTATCTCTTCAGACGATTCAGCAGTTGACTTAGTTCTCATGCTTGTGTATGTCTATACGCCGCCTGTAAAACATTTTATAAAAAGGATAACTCGAGTTTTTCAGGCACCTGAGGACAGATTCCAAAAAGAGTTCAAAATGGCACAAAAACTTTAATTATGAACATGTCAAAATACAAAGCTTAAACTAGAGAAGGGCTTTTTTTTTTTGCTGTACATCACATCCATATAGCCACAATAAGTTCATAATATGCAAATGTAGAAAGTGATTAATAAAGCGACTAGCCTGTATCAGGGGATTTGTCCTCCCGTGGTGGCGTTTGCATGAAATGAGCTTCTTTGTACAGGATGTCTAACTAAATGCAAAAAATCATGGCATCATTTTTGATTTACTGATATTCCCTTTTGGAAGAAATCAATGCAAATCTCCCCAAATCCCATTGTGTTGGAGGCATGGAGCCGATCCCAGCTGACGCTGGCTGAGAAACGCGCTGCACCTTGGACAGGTTGGCTTTCATTCACCAGGCTGAAGCAGGAAGGCGGACAATCATTCACTCACATTCACACCATCCAGTTCATATTCTGAGCCCAGCAATCAAGCAAAAGGCCCCACATTTCACCCCAGAAATCATTCCTGTTGTCACGCAACAGCAACGCTGTGCTCCGTGAATTCCGGCAGTCAGTTTAATTATGAACGTCCAACACTTGAACCTCATGTTTGCAGATCAAAGCGGAGAGTGTCGGCCGTCATGTAGAAATCATATAAACATCTGAATGACTGCTTAAACCATTGCTTGTCCTGTAGGTTTTGGATGCAACCCTGCTTAAACACACCTGAGTCAAACAATTAAGTCATTAGCAGGACTGTGGAGAACTTACCTGCACACTGAGGCCGTGATTCAGCCATTTGATTCAGGTGTGTTTCAGCAGGGTTGCATCCAAAACCTGCAGGACACCGGCCCTCGAGGACCTGGATTGAGATCACCTGGTTTAAATCACTGCTTAGAGTGGCAGTGGCGCAGTAGATGTGGGCTCGCCTTGCAACTGCAGGGTCGCTGGTTCGAGTCCCCGTCTGAGTGCATGCTGTCGTTGTGTCCCTGGCCAACACACTTAACCCACACAAGTGGCGGCGCGCTCAGAAACGGCGCAGCGGCTCATGGCTCTCCCTGTAATCTCGTTGTACTTTGTATGATGACAAAAGCTCTTCTTCTTCTTCTTCGAGAAATGTGGTGTCAAATCCAACTCATTTGAAAGAATCTCCCAAGTAGAACTCATGTTTGGGAAATTTAAATTTTCCGTCCACATGATTGTAAAAGTCAATGTTGTACACTTAATGTTTACCCAGGGACAGTTGGGAAAGGAGCCAATGTGAACTTGAGATGGTTCGTGCATCATTTAACAAATAAGAAGAAACAACACAGCACAACAGATGGTCTTTCCTAAAGCTTGCCGGCAAGAGAGCGGATCAAAATGCTCTCTGCCCAGCCAGCTCCTGCTGGATCAAGCTGGGCAGAAAACACCGTGAGTCTCTGTGTCCCCTCCTTGCAGCGCGCCTTTATTTTCAAGTGAAATCTCACGATGATCTCATTCCATGACATCACAGAAACGAGAGTTTGCCCCTTGCTCTCTT